>JAWPHD010003328.1:0-221426 GCA_037043455.1 Cyrtodaria siliqua | reverse complement strand
AAAAAGGCCGCTGGGGGTTTAACCCAGGCTCTAGGGTGCACCAAACCTCACTCTTACACTGCTTTCAACCCAATACAACGGGACAGTGTAAATAAAGAAATCCCCGCCATGAACTATTCTCTAACCAACAAGGCAGCATTACTAGCCAATATAAGTAAAACACAAATATGCTCGTGTATATATAGATACAAGAGTAATAGCCTAGAAAACCACAAAGAAGGTACGTGTATGTTTCTTTCAACGTACACACATGATTTTAAAACACGATAATACAACACATCACAATGTCCCAATACATGTGACATAACAGACTTCGCACAGTATTACGTCAAATCTATTATATTCTTAAGAACAATTTCGATTTCTAACTTTAAAGACCGGATCTCAAAATCTTCAATAACCATACGGTAGGCCATTAAGCAAATTAGGCACAGTAGGAGTGGCTTATCCACTGGTCAGTTTGTGCTGTTTGTAAACATAAACACGTGGTATTGTAGAGCAATAAACTTCAGTGTGGTGAAGTCTGTATATCAGAGATAAAGATGAAGAGATAATCATTCTAGGCAATTATCTATTACCTATCAATAAGTGGAATTATAAACTTGGGAGTGTGTCCCTATTTAACTCCAATAAAACAAATAATCACAACTTTTTTCCCACAAATAACTAAACTTTTATAGAATTTCTTTTGTATACATTTATAAAGTATTCACCAGGGTTTGTTCAGGCAATAATCTATTAATTAAGTTTCAAAAATTATTTTTGGTATCAGTTTTAATTTTTGTTAATATGTAAGCATTGTTTTGCATTGTTGAGGAACAAAAAAAAAACACTTGCAGTTTCAGAAGAGCAACTTGAGACAATTACCCATTAATTTAAAGGATAACCTCAATCTCAAATACATAATTTATGTAGCTCCTAGAACAAGAAACTGTGGATTACAAACATAGGGCACCTGGAATGACAAACGCTTCTGGAGTTATGTATGACATAGTAGGGATATATAATGAAAACGTGTGTTTTAAAAATGGTCAGGCAGTGGTTCCCAAATTTACCAAGTGTTCCAAACGGGTCATTTATGGGAATTATTGAGTCAGGACACATGCACATGCGATTTTACAATCTCTGTACACATAATATTTATGAAAAAATAATAACTTTCATAATGCCTAATGTCATGCTTCATAAGATGTCAGTGTACTGTACATCTAAACACTGTAGTATTTGTAGTAGTATTTTATTCCGGCCATATACCAGCTGAATGAAAATCTCCAGCATCTCTACTCTAGTTGGCTGTTAGAGAGGTCATGACCTTTCATCAACTGTCAATCACCAGTGGTGGAAAATTTGAATTTTACAACAGTTTTCAAAACATATTTTTGGGTTATAAAACTCACAAATGTCACAGTGCTTTCAAATTCACAATAAATATTCATCAATCATTCAAGAACATTTATGCCAAGTTTCAATAAAATGTGTGGTGTAGGTCTATTAAACTTTTGAAAAAATCTCCACTGGTGCTTTGCTTGTAGACAGCTTAGAGTGTTCAGTGACAGTAGCCATTTTTCAGTGTACCCAGCTTTTATAGTGTGACCCCGGCCTTTAAGTTCAGTTTGAAATTAAATCTCGCTTTCTGAGGCGGCACTTTGTTGAGGCGACATATTTTCTCTTTGAATAAATCCAATGTACAGTATATAAGTATTGCATCCCCTGAGGGTGACAGTGGATATTGTCAACCTTCGGAAAAATAATGTCAACCTCGTCTTCGCCTCTGTTGACATTATTTTCCTCAGGTTGACAATATCCACTGTCACCCTCTCTGGGATGCAACATTTATTTTATTATACCGAATAAATGTTTTGATTAAAATTTAAATATAACAGGGGGAAAAATCGCAATATATACTATTTATTTTTTTATATTTTTATACCACTTTTGATTTAAAGAAACAAATCTGCTCGCCACATTTTTTTTATTGTCGTTTTGTAAACCAAGCGTCTTACGATTGACATAACTTCAACTGTATTTTAATAAGAGTCCACCGATTTCCAATTGCCAAAGCGTGTCATTATTGGAAAAACCCAAAACCTATTTTTATACTTCCCATGACGTCACAATCGTGTAACAGTATATTAATAAGGGTGACAGTGGATATTGTCACCCTGAGGAAAATAATGTCATTAGTTTTCCTCAGGTTGACAATATCCACTGTCACCCTCACTGGGATGCAATATTTATTTTATTATACCGAACAAATGTTTTGACTAAAATTTAAATATACGAGGGGGAAAAATCGCAATAATTTCTTTTTTTTTTGTTTAATTTATATTTTTATACCAGTTTTGATTTAAAGTAACAAATCTGCTCGCCACATTTTTTTTATTGTCGTTTGGTATACCAAGCGTCTTACGACTGACATAACTTCAACTGTATTTTAATAAGCGTCCACCGATTTCCAATTGCCAAAGCGTGTCGTTTTTGGAAAACCCCAAATCCTATGTTTATACTTCCCGTAACGTCAAAATCGTGTAACAGTAAAAATTGTTTACCGGTGAACAGTAAAAATTGCTTCACGCTAAGGGTATTGGCAATTTATACAGGAGTGTAAACGTGAGGTATAATAATATATAAATATTGCATCCCAGTGTGTGTGACAGTGGATATTGTCAACCTGAGGAAAATAAGGTCAACCGAGACGAAGACGAGGTTGACATTATTTTTCCGAAGGTTGACAATATCCACTGTCACCCTCACTGGGATGCAAATTTATTTTATTATACCGAACAAATGTTTTGATTAAAATTTAAATATATGAGGCGGAAAAAATCCAATATTTTTTTTTTGTTTAATTTATATTTGTATACCAGTTTTCATTTAAAGTAACAAATCTGCTCGCCACATTTTTTTTATTGTCGTTTGGTAAACCAAGCGTCTTACGATTGACATAACTTCAACTATATTTTAATAAGCGTCCACCGATTTCCAATTGCCAAAGCGTGTCGTTATTGGAAAACCCAAGCCTATTTTTATACTTCCCGTGACGTAACAATCGTGTAACAGTAAAAATTGTTTACCGGTCAACAGTAAAAATTGCTTCACGCTAAGGGTATGGGCAATTTATACAGGAGTGTAAACGTGAGGTATAATAATATAATATAGCTCATAATATGTTACTTTGCCATAATATCCAAATGTATCTTTTGCCACAAGAGCAAATTTTTACTTATTTAAAGCTACACAGTCCCTTTTTAACTGTTAATAACTCATGAATATGGATGAGTCACGTGTAAATTCTGAAAGATGGAACCACTAAACCACGGCTATTTATTGGTATGTTGTAGTATTTTTAACAATACATATGCATTACTGTCACAAAATGTCACGGGTAGAGCGTACATAGCTCTTGTTAGCATCTGTTAGTTACACCCTAATTCATTGTTTAGTTGAACCAAATTCACAATGTTCATGATATATTCAGGTAACACGGAAAACCGTGCACATTTTAAGTGGCCGCCAGAGGGCGTCCGTAAGGGCCGTTTAATAAATTTAGTTTTGTGCTAATGCATGTAAAAGTATGGGTCTATCTCCTTAAAAGGCAAAGTTGTGTAGGGGTCCTTTCGTGTAGATTCAATACTGCAGATTTAGCCACGTTTGTCACGGACTGAACGGGGGAAATAATGGTTTGGGCGTAACGTTTGCTATAAAATCCATTGTCTTCTAGTTTTGGCCGGGATTGCTTGATAGTTGCTTTGTTTGAAGCAGGAGTTGGACGGCGAAATTCACAGGCAATATGTGGTCAGTATTTATTTTATTAACTTGTATCGTACATTTATATTCAGTGGGCGGCGCCATCTTGGTTGGCGGTTACGACATCCGGTTAGCTTTGATGTTTCTCAAACATTAACTTGACACTAGCATATGATTTTGAAGATACTTTATTAGATGTAATTATTGTAATTGATCATTAATTGTAAAACAATATTAATCTGATAACATTGTATATTTGGTGCATTAGTTAACAATGAGATGAGTGACTAGTATAAATGCTCCACGCGTATACATAGCGTTGTATAATATGGGCATTAGTTGACATACATGTGTGCATGCATAACTCATTGAGTGTAATATACGAGTGATTTGATAACGTTGTATATTACATGTATTAGGGGCATTGAAAAACAGCGACAAACATGGCGTATACATGGCGTTGTAGAATATGTATACATTGCTACTCATCATTAGTACAGCTTACATATATTTATTAAATAATGATTTGTTTGGGTAATGATAATTATGCAAGATTGTTATGTTTATCAACCGACATCTAAAACGTATGTATAATTACAGCCTAAGCCATCCAGAGTTAGATATAAGCCATCCAGGTTTGGATATAAGCCATCCAGGTTTGGATATAAGCCTTCCGGAGTGGAGCTAAGCTTCCACGCATAACGTTAAGAGAGGTGGAGACGGTCCCCGTACCTGTGCAACATGGCCAGGTTCTAGTAGCGACAACCCCCGGGACACGAGGTGGGCCCGTTATCAGTCCTCACTGGAGGAACATCATCCACAACCTCAGTGGAGGTTAATCATCATAAATATCGCGTCATCAACTCTTATAGAAGGCATTTGATGACAATCACTCATTGGATTCGCGCATCATCATCTTCATGAGCTCTCGCGCATCACAGTTATCGCGCTAGATCATAGATCAACATTGTTATAACTTTAACAACACTTTAGTGTCGTATATAATCAGTCGACACATTCAGTATTTGTTACAATACTAAGAACCTCTTAAACGTTCATGAGAACATTATTTTCATATTTCATCTGTGTATTCGCTTTTTTTTTAAAGATAATTGTATATATATTTATCATATTTTAAAAGTTGCATTAAACTTATGTAAATGCATTCACCGTCATTGATTCTTTCCTGAGTTAGCCCCAACCACTAGGGTCATCCTGCGACAATTACGTTATAACAAGCGCGCACAAACAAACCCATCAAGCGCTGAATAACAAGTCGAGATATCGTTGTTTGAGGAGAAGTATTAGTTTCATATTGATAACATACAGTACGCCTATTACACCAGGCAATGTTTATTGATCCATCTTGACTTACGTTCACATATGTTGTTATGTTGCCTCTTAATAAATAGTAGCTAGTATACTATTATCTCAAGTAGCGTTATAGTTCAGCTGATAGAGCACCGGACTTGAACTCAGAAGGTCGTGTGTTCGAGCCCCGAAAGAGGCTAACTTTTTTTTTCTGCAACAAATACTGTTACCTTTGTGTAGGTACGATGTGCACTGGTCGATGTATATACAGTAAAGGATTTCCTGCGTTTTATTGCTCGCGTAAATACCCGATTCTGAACATAACGAGATATTTTAAACTAGGCTTTTTAGTGCGGGTGTATTAGAATACAAATTGTATACGTTATAATGTGGTATTTTACAGGTGCGCCTTTTCTTGAAGGAAGAAAGAAATTATTCAAATTACAATCAAAGTATGGTATTATTTTTCGCAGAGGTAGCACGTTTTTAAAGTAGATATAAAAGTCGAACAGGAAATGTTCAATTACAACTGCCAACCACAAACACGCACAGAACAAAATTAACATTACAAAGATGAATCAAAGGCAAGATATGACATCACAAACATAAAACGGTTTACAAGATGGCTAAAACGGAAAAGTGTAAATAAAGATATCCCTGCCAGGTTATTTTCTCTAACAAAACGGACAGCAGTTAAATGCGATATAAGTATAACACATACATTGTCATATGTATATGGATATAAAAACAAAAGCCTAGAACGCCACAAAGCTAGTACTCCATGACTTGGCTGAATCCAGAACAACAAGAGAATTAACCGTTAAGGGTACGACAAGACATTTAAGATATTTACGCTACGCTACCACGATTTGAGGATTTAGGTAGACGTCATCATAGGGTCCACAATATGTCCGGTCATCGCACAATCAAATAATGAAAGCATAGTGGCGAACTGTATATTGGTCAACCACTAAACATGCAGTGCGTTGCAAAATGATTAGGTCATAACCTCTTTTGATTAACTGTTTAACACGTTTAAAGTCTGTATGAAAGTGATTATGACCACGGATCTTACGAAGTTTGTAAATCACATCACCATAGAAATCAGGTTGAAATAGCCCTTGCCGCAGAAGAGCTCTTAAATTACTTTTATATTAAATTAGATCATGGTTTTCAAATCTTTTTCGAAGTTTATGGTAACGGTAGTCCTGTTAGAGTAGCCATTTATATATACAAATATTACGAATATTTAAATCACTGTCACCGAACATGAAGGGCTACGTTAAGTGATACATACATATCGTATACACTTTTCAAACCTACTAACGCTACAAGTAAGATTGTTGGTAACGACTGTGAAATGCAAGTAATGTGCGATGTGAGTAGTTCAGTCTATTGTTGGCAACTTGAAAAGTAATTTGCATCACTTTAAGGCAAAGCAAATGTGACGTGATTCGTCGTTAATGAAACTAACACAAACTACCCCCTGGAAACAGACATCGGCTATTGGAGTGGTCTGATTTGTGAAGGAAATTATTGCTCTTCGCAAACCCGGAGCATCTTAAAAAGCAGGAAAACAAATCAGTAAATTGACAACAATGTACAGAGATATAGATTATAGCAATCTGACAAAGCACAGTTCAACGTTATGAAAAAAAAAGATATTTTCCGAGGAGAAGATATGTATTACTACTATAAAAATCACCTAAATTTAAAATACTGACAAGCAATATTGCCGCTGAGTACGCTACTGGTGTTAGGAGACAATCATTCAAGCTAAAAAGCATCAGAAATAAAAACGATTTATGAGTTACATTTTATCAATGAGGCCTAGATGCCATTAAGGGAATTAGGGAAGAAAATGTGCTTTCCTATTTAGTTTTGCTGATTATTGTGTTGACCTACTTTTTGATCATACTGCTAATACCTCATCGTAATGTTTAGACACCATTGGATGATTAATATTATCACATAATTTAGGTAGGATTATTTCTCTAGACTGCACTGATATGAACATTCGAGGATTAGACAAGACAAGATGATACCGAGAAATTAAAATAGGGTAAAGTTCTCTTCTGTCCATATTACTACTGAACATTCAACTACAGCACCACCTCTGTCACGCTAGCTTAATTTGTACTTTATCATGATATACCCTTGAACTTAGAACTATGTCATATCATGCAATATTATAGGTTATTGAATTTGTATGGCTAAATATTACTTGGAAAGAGTTGTTTTGGCAAAGGACGACGAGCTTTTTATTGTATACTTTCATATTGTTTTCGATCAATGTTAATTGTATGACTATTACTTGTATTTGTGTTATTTTTTATAGCTTTTGATGGAATTCCTATCTTGTCATTCAGTTTTATTTTGTGTGGATGATTATTTTGCGCGAAAACGACGTCGACGTCGGATGACGTCATTAAAAACATCAAGCGATTTTCTAAAGTTTGTTTACCATTTGATAACGTTAAAAACAGTGGGTGAGTGACCATTTCAATTATTTTATCGATTTCTGCCATAAAAGGTTGAAAAAAAAGACGAAGGATTCCGTTATTTTATTTGAAAGTAGTTCCTTATTTCTATTTCGCGACTCTTAGCAAGCACGAGAAAAAGTTCAGGTGCAATATCAATGTGTGCAATATCGTAGAATATTGCACACTTAGCTCAATGCAAACTAAACGGGACAATATGAAAGTATACAATAAAAAGGTGTATTTTACACAGTTCTACAGTACCCTAGTATAAACTTTTGCAATATAACTAATAGTATTTTATTATACCTAATATAAAACGCCCAAGCTAAATTTACTACTGTCTGAAACGAGGGTGAAAGTACAGGGTGGTAGTAAATCGCAGGGTGATAGTAAAAAATATCACATGCGCAGCTTTGATGAGCGTTGGTGAGACTACTGTTTGCATGCACGCTGATCCGAATTACTAATATTTGGTTACAAGGTTAGCTACGAAAGCTCCCCTGTTTTACTGCAAATATGATAACAATTTTAACTAATAAATTTGCGCGTTGTTTACTGCATACATGCTCAATTGGTTAATTGCCTATATGTTGTCCTGGTTTACTGCATAAATGATCACCAGCTTAATTCCCTATATGTTCACCCGGTTTACTGCATAAAGGATCACCTGTTTAATTGCCTATATGTTCAACTGGTTTATTGCATAAATGCTTACTTGGTTAATTCCCTATATGTTCACCTGGTTTACTGCATCAGTGATCACCTGGTTAATTGCCTATATGTTCACCTGGTTTACTGCATAAATGCTGACCTGGTTAATTGCCTATATGTTCACCCGGTTTATTGCATAAATGCTGACTTGGTTAATCGCCTATATGTTGTCCTGGTTTACTGCATTAATGATCACCAGCTTAATTCCCTATATGTTTACCTTGTTTACTGCATAAATGCTCACCTGGTTAATTGCCTATATGTTCACCTGGTTTACTGCATAAATGCTCATCTGGTTAATTGCCTATATGTTCACCCGGTTTATTTCACAAATGTCCACCTGGTTAATTGCCTATATGTTCACATGGTTTACTACATAAATGCTCACCTGGTTAATTGCCTATATGTTCACCCGGTTTACTGCATAATTTATCACCCGGTTAATTGCCTATATGTTCACCTGGTTTACTGCATAAATGCTCACCTGGTTAATTGCCTATATGTTCACCTGGTATACTGCATAACTGCTCACCTGGTTGAATGCCTATATGTTCACCTGGTTTACTGCATAAATGCTCACCTGGTTAATTGTCTATATTTTAACCCGGTTTATTGCATAAATGCTCACTTGGTTAATTGCCTATATGTTCAACAGCTTTATTGCATAAATCTTCACTTGGTTAATTGCCTATATGTTCACCCAGTTTATTGCAAAAATGATCACCTGGTTAATTGCTAATATGTTCACCTGGTATACTGTATAAAAGATCATCTGGATAATTGCCTATATGTTCACCTGGTTTACTGCATAAATGCTCAACTGAGTAATTGCCTAAATGTTCACCTGGTTTACTGCATAAATACTCGCCTGGTTAATTGCTGAGATGTTCACCTGGTTTACATCATAAATGATCACCTGGTTAATTGCTTATATGTTCACTTGGTTTACTGCATAAATGATCACCTGTTCAATTGCTTATATGTTAACCTGGTTTACTGCATAATGGTCGCCTGGTTAATTGCTAATATGTTCACATGGTTTACTGCATAAATACTCACCTGGTTAATTTCCTATATGTTCACCTGGTTTATTGCATACATGCTTACTTGGTTAATTGCCTATATGTTCACCCGGTTTCTTGCATAAATGCTCACCTGGTTAATTGCTAATATGTTCACCTAGTTTACTGCATAAATGAGCACCTGGTTAATTGCCTATATGTTCACGTGGTTTACTGCATACATGCTCACCTGGTTAATTGCCTATATGTTAACCTGATTTACTGCATAAATGATCACCTGGTTAATGGCCTATATGTTCACCTGGTTTATTGCATAAATAATCACCTGGTCAATTGGCTATATGTTCACCCCTTTTATTGCATAAATTATCACCTGATGAATTGCTTATATGTTCATCTGGTTTACTGCAAAAATGCTCACCTGGTTAATTGCCTATATGTTCACCTGGTTTACTGCATCAATGCTCAGTTGGTTAATTACCTATATGTTCTCCTGGTTTACTGCATAAATGCTCCCCTGGTTAATTGCCTATATGTTCACCTGGTCTACTGTATAAATGCTCACATGGTTAATTGCCTATATTTTCACCCAGTTTATTGCATAAATGCTCAGTTGGTTAATTGCCTATATGTTCACCCGGTTTATTGCATGAATGATCTCCTGGCTCATTGCTAATATGTTCACCTGGTTTACTGCATAAATGATCACCTGGTTAATTGCCTATATGTTCACATGGTTAACTGCATAAATGCTCGTCCGTTTTAATTGCTAATATGTTCATCTGGTTTACTTCATAAATGATCACCTGGTTAATAGCTTATATGTTCACCTGGTTTACTGTATAAATGATCTCCAGTTTAATTGCTTATATGTTCACCTGGTTTACTGCATAAATGCTCACCTGGTTAATTGCCTATATCTTCACTTGGTTTACTGCATAAATGCTCACCAGTTTAAATGCCTATATGTTCACCTGGCTTACTGCATAAATGATCACCTGGGTAATTGCCTATATGTTCACCTGATTTACTGCATAAATGATCATCTGGTTAATTGCTAATATGTTCAAATGGTTTACTGCATAAATGATCATCTGGGTAATTGCCTATATGTTCACCTGGTTTACTCCATTAATGCTCACCAGGTTAATTGCCTATATGTTCACCTGGTTTAATGCATAAATGCTCACCAGGTTAATTGCTTATATGTTCACCTGGTTTAATGCATAAATGCTCACCTGGTTAATTGCCTATATATTCACCTGGTTTACTGCATAAGTCATCACCTGGTTAATTGCTAATATGTTCACCTGGTTTACTGCATAAATGCTCACCTTGAAAATTGCCCATATGTTCACCTTGTTCACTTCATAAATGCTCACCTGGTTAACTGCCTCTTTGTTCACCTGGTTTACTGCATAAATGATCATCTGGTTAATTGCCTATATGTTTACCTGGTTAACTGCATAAATTCTCAACAGGTTAATTTCCTATAAACGTTGACCTGATTTACTGCATAAATGCTCACTTGGTTAATTGCCTATATGTTCATCTGGTTTACTCCATAAATGATCACCTGGTTAATTGCTAATAAGTTCACCTGATTTACTGCATAAATGCTCCTCTGGTTAATTGCCTATATGTTCACCCGGTTTATTGCACAAATGTCCACCTGGTTAATTGCCTATATGTTAACCTGGTTTATTGCATAAATGCTTACTTGGTTAATTGCCTATATGTTCACCAGGTTTATTACATGAATGCTCACCTGGTTAATTGCTAATATGTTCACCTGGTTTACTGCATACATGATCACCTGGTTAATTGCCTATATGTTTACGTGGTTTATTGCATAAATGCTCACCTGGTTAATTGCCTATATGTACACCTGGTTTACTTCATAAATGATCACCTGGTTATTTGCCTATATGTACACCTGGTTTAATGCATAAATGATCACATGGTTAATTGCTTATATGTTCACCAGGTTTACTGCAAAAATGCTCACCTGTTTAATTGCCTATATGTTCACCCTATTTACTGCATAAATGCTCATCTGGTTAATTGCCTATATGTTCACCCGGTTTACTGCATAAATGATCACCTGGTTAATTGCTAATATTTTCACCTTGTTTACTGCATAAATGCTCAGTGGTTAATTGCCTATACGTCTCACTAGTGAATTATTCAACACTATATAATATATGTAGAAATGGTCACTTGTGGACCACTGCGAACATACTTTAAACTGTCCATTGGTCTTTAAATCTCCCCTCAATCTGAAAACCTTCCTCTGAAGCTCAGAATATCCACAAAAAATCAATGACCAGATTAAAAAAAATTAAATTCCAGTCTTTTTCAGTACCCCTCAAAACAAGCTTCATTTCACTGATAATTCAACTGTATTCCTACCCATTTTCATATTATCATATCTTCCTCGAAAATCACCCAGTGGCATCCAAACTTGGCAGAAGTCATGAACATGTTCCAATCTTGTCACCTGAAAACAGAAATAAGAGAATGATTGCACATTTCCAAATTCAGAGCAAACCGATTAACACAGCCCTAGTTTTTTACGGTGTAGGAATCTTCCTACCGTCCTGCCCAAGGGAGGTAATTCTGTAGTGAGACCTTTAACTGAATTATTTTTTTGACATAAGACTCAAAACTTTATCAAACAAAGTAACAATATTGACGAACATAAAATGACGTTACTTGGTGTTATCCGCGGACTATTTTTAACAAAATGGCATAAAACATGAAGCCGGTCACATTTGCTTCAAGTCAGTTTCGGACGACTTGAAAATGCACAGAACTGCGACGACATATCAACCGCTAAACTTGAATATCTTCTATACTTGTTAAAGAAAATGTTTGAAACTTTTAAGTTTTGGTGTTATATGATTGCTTTATCTTATCATTGTATTAAATTTACTGTGTATGTAATATTACCTAATTTAAGTGTCAAAATGCATGCCCTTATATGGCAATTGATTGGTTTCTTGAATAAATGCTTTATTATTCGAACAGTACATCATCTTTGACTTATCATTTCTGCTTCCAAGGAAACTTCATTGTTGGTAGATAAGCTTACTTGTAATTGTAGTGGATGGCTAAGCTGGATTGATGAAATCCTAAACCTTCCTAACCTAATATGGTTAGATTTTTACGCCAAAACGTAACGTTATTTTCATGACGTCATCTTCATGATGTCATCATTTATTATGTTATTCAGGGAGTAAATGGAGTTTTTCTTTGAAGGGGCATAACTTGAAAAGATATTATTACAGAACAGAGCTAGCTAGAAAGCAAGTTTACTATTTATAAAAAGGAGTGTACTTGGAATAATGAAACATAAAATATCACACTTTAAGAAGGGAGTCGACCAAAATAGATTTAAACCACTTTCAGGCAGGTGGTCTGATGACAAGCGGACAGTGACCATTAAGAGACTGACTAAAGACGTGTATGATAGTCTCCTAATTCAGGATAACAAATCAAATGTGCTACTGTGTGGAGCTGTAGACAAGAAGATTCCAGCAACAATGACCTTGAGACCAAGCAAGGCTGACAAAACGCCTATAGAGCAAGCACTTATGGATAGTGCTAAAGCTGAAAGTGATAAGAATGAACTGCGTACATACCGTATCTTTCAACTTGGGAAGACTGCTGACATGTTCTTTGAAACATACTCTGATCACAGATTCTGGGATGGCACCTGTCAAGGGAAATTAAACTTTGACTTGAAATTTGATAAACAGATGGGGTTAGGGTGGTGCGAGAGACTGAAATGTCTTAAATGTGGGTTCGTTGGCAAAGAACATAAGCTTTATGAAACGGTGAACACCAATCGACCAGGACCAAAAGTTGCCGACATAAATCTGTCAGTAGCAGTGGGGTTAATGGATACAAAATCTGGCCCAAATGACTTTCGGTACTTGATGACATGCCTGAAAATTCCACCACCATCTTACTCATCTATGCAAAGCCATAGCAACATTGCTGCTGACAAAGTTTCGGAGGTGGCACATGCTAGTTTCAACCGTGCAAGACAGCAAGTCCGAGAAAACAACGTCGCGTGTGGGTTTGAAAAAGACGCCTCAATTCCGGGTGCGGTAGACTCCCAATATAACAACAGTCTGAAGTCAGCAGGGGAGACAACTCCAATGCAGCCAGCCACTCAAGTCAGCACTACCATCATAGAGATGCAGACAAATCTAAAGAAAGTGATTGGCATGCACATTGGCAGTAAACTTTGTTCCCACTCGGACCACAGCGCATGTAATGCGAGGTCAGGATGCAGCAAAAATCTTCAGGATACCGACCAAATAGGTAAGTTTCGTAACTATTAATTAAACATTATTTAATTAACACAACACAACACACCACACCACAACACAACACAACACAACACAACACACAACACAACACAACACACCAACACAACACAACACAACACAACACAACACAACAACACAACACAACACAACACAACACAACACAACACAACACAACAACACAACACAACACAACACAACAAAACACAACAAAACACAACAACACAACCACACCACATCACACCACACCACATCACAATCACAACAAAGATAAGATAGATAGATAGATAGATAGATAGATAGATAGATAGATAGATTAGATAGATAGATAGATAGATAGATAGATAGATAGATAGATAGATAGATAGATAGATAGATAGATAGATAGATAGATAGATAGATAGATAGATAGATAGATAGATAGATAGATAGATAGATAGATAGATAGATAGATAGTTAGTAAGTAAGTAAGTAAGTAAGTAAGTAAGTAAGTAAGTAAGTAAGTAAGTAAATAAATAAATAAATAAATAAATAAATAAATAAATAAATAAATAAATAAGTAAGTAAATAAATGAATAATAAAAAAGATTATTGACTAATGCAACAATAACCAAGTCAATACACATTTAAGATAAGATAAGATAAGATAAGATAAGTAAGTAAGTAAGTAAGTAAGTAAGTAAGTAAGTAAGTAAGTAAGTAAGTAAGTAAGTAAGTAAATTAAGTAAGTAAGTAAGTAAGTAAATAAGTAAGTAAGTAAATAAATAAATAAATAAATAAATAAATAAATAAGTAAGTAAGTAAATAAATAAATAAATAAATAAATAAGTCAGTAATGAAAAAAATAAATAAATAATAAAAAAGATTATTGACTAATGCAACAATAACCAAGTCAATACAAATGTAAGATAAGATAAGATAAGATAAGTAAGATAAGATAAGATAAGATAAGATAAGATATGATAAGATAAGATAATGTAAGTAAGTAAGTAAGTAAGTAAGTAAGTAAGTAAGTAAATAAGTAAATAAATAAGTAATGAAAAAAAGAAATAAATAATAAAAAAGATTATTGACTAATGCAAAAATAACCGTCAAGTCGATACAAATTTCATACTTCGTTTACAGGTGACGAACATAGAGAGGCCAGATTAGCGATGGAATCGATATTGAAGAGTGACACACCGATCACTACTGACAACATGACAACAGACGGGGACAGCAAAGCATTCAAGGGCGCTCGTGCTGCTCAACTTGCTATCACGGGCAAACCAATGTCAAGAATGGCGGATGTTGTACATCTGACTAAAACAATGAAAAATAAAATTAAGAGGACTGAGTTTTCGCAAAAGATGTTTCCTGGACATACCAAACGGGACCGAGCATACATTCAGAAACGCTTTGCAAAGGACGTATCTCACCGTGTACTAACTGAGTTTCAAAATGTACAGCAGAGTATAGGCGACACAAATATTCCCTGTTTACAACAAAAATGTGAAAATTTGAAGATGGCTATAATAGACTGCTACCAGGATAAATGTGGGAAAACTTGTAGAAAATATTCCATGGCGTGTGGGGGTAATCCACCAATCTCAACATGGAGAAAATATTTTATGCCAACATCATGTAAACCTTTAAAGATTCAGGGAGACGACAAAAATAAACTTATCGACTGTTTAAATGTTCGACTGGGAAAAGACGCTGTGACCAAGACATGTAAAGGTGCCGACACAAATAAGCTAGAGGCGTTACACCGCGGTATAAATGCCTCAAACCCGAAAGACGTAACCTTTCGACGTAACGCTAAAGGCAGAAAATTAAGTGCCGCAGAACGGTTAAATGACGGACGGGCAAATTCAGCAATAGAAAAAGTTAAAACTGTTGGAGGGTCATTTCCCCAAAACACAAAAGTGTTACGGTCACTTAAGAAAATTCAGGACAAAAATACGTACGACAAACATCGACAAATGTTACAAACTTATAAAACAGCCAGATTTATCAACAAAGTGAACAAATTTAAAGTATACGATGACCAACGACAACATAAAACATACTCAACTGACCTTCTCGACAAGTAAACAATGACAACAAATGTTGCTATATGAAAAGTGGGTGGGGTAACAATTTGACATGAAACACTACAATAGGATAATATAAACAATCTACTCACATGAAGCATGCAATCAGGATACTCTGTATGTCCTAAACACAGTCTTGGTATCATGTGAAGGCATCTTTGTCTTTCCATGTTGACGCTATGAGGCTCCAAGCTGAGATGGTCAAATCGTAAACATAAACTGTTGTGGCAGAGATGAGACACGTCCATTCCCCTAGGAATACTAGAAACACACATCACACACATATACATCACTCTGTGAGCTAACATGTTCATCTGAGTATGTCTCCCAGCCAAAACAATCGACTGTCTCCCATATTCTGACACTTTCTGACCACAGATTCGTCTATAAAGCATACACGGGGTCCGACTAGAAGCAAAGTAGTCTATTTTACACTGCAAACGCATCAAATACTTATCAAAATCCATATTATGCCTAAGAAATACACTGTTTCACTCTAAAATCAAGATTTCACTTTAAAAAATCCACTCTAGCAACAACAGGCGCTGTCTGTCAAGCTTTTCCCTGATCCAGATGAGGGTTGTTTAACGTCTCACTAGTGAATTATTCAACACTATATAATATATGTAGAAATGGTCACTTGTGGACCACTGCGAACATACTTTAAACTGTCCATTGGTCTTTAAATCTCCCCTCAATCTGCAAACCTTCCTCTGAAGCTCAGAATATCCACAAAAAATCAAATGTTGACCAGATTATTTTTTTTTAAATTCCAGTCTTTTTCAGTACCCCTCAAAACAAGCTCCATTTCACTGATAATTCAACTGTATTCCTACCCATTTTCAAATTATCATATCTTCCTCGAAAATCACCCAGTGGCATCCAAACTTGGCAGAGGTCATGAACATGTTCCAGTCTTGTCACCTGAAAACAGAAATAAGAGAATGATTGCACATTTCCAAATTCAGAGCAAACCGATTAACACAGCCCTAATTTTTTACGGTGTAGGAATCTTCTACCGTCCTGCCCAAGGGAGGTAATTCTGTAGTGAGACCTATATGTTCACCTGGTTTATTGCATGAATGCTTACTTGGTTAATTGCATATATGTTCACCCTTTTTCTTGCATAAATGCTCACCTGGTTAATTGCTAATATGTTCACCTAGTTTACTGCATAAATGATCACCTGGTTAATTGCATATATGTTCACGTTTTTTACTGCATAAATGCTCACCTGGTTAATTATCTATATGTTTACTTGGTTTACTGCATCAACGATCACCTGGTTAACGGCCTGGTTTATTGCATAAATAATCACCTGGTTAATTGCCTATATGTTTACCCGGTTTATTGCATAAATTTTCACCTGATTAATTGCTTATATGTGCACCTGGTTTGCAAAATGCTCACCTGTTTAATTGACTATATGTTCACACGGTTTACTACATAAATGCTCATCTGCTTAATTGCCTATATGTTCACCCGGTTTACTGCATAAATTATCACCCGGTTAATTGCCTATATGTTCACCTGGTATACTGCATAAATGCTCACCTGGTTGATTGCCTATATGTTCACCTGGTATACTGCATAAATGCTCACCTGGTTGATTGCCTATATGTTCACCTGGTTTACTGCATAAATGATCACCTGGTTAATTGCCTATATGTTCCCCTGGTATACTGCATAAATGCGAACCTGGCTGATTGCCTATATGTTCAACTGATTTACGGCATAAATGCTCACCTGGTTAATTGCCTATATCTTCACCCGGTTTATTGCATAAATTCTCACTTGGTTAATTGCCTATATGTTCACCTGCTTTATTGCATAAATCTTCACTTGGCTAATTGCCTATATGTTCACCCGGTTGTATTGCATAAATGCTCACCTGGTTAATTGATAATATGTTCACCTGGTTTACATCATAAATGATCACCTGGTTAATTGCTTATATGTTCACCTGGTTTACTGCATAAATGATCACCTGGTTAATTGCCTATATGTTCACTTGGTTTACTGCATCAATGCTCACCAGGTTAATTGCCTATATTTTCACCTGGTTTACTGCATAAATGATCACCTGGTTAATTGACTATATGTTCAACTGGTTTACTGCATTAATGATCACCTGGTTAATTGCTAATATGTTCAGCTGGTTCACTATATAAATGCTCACCTGGTTAATTGCCTATATATTCACTTGGTTTACTGCATAAATGATCACCCGGTTAATTGCCTATATGTTCACCTGGTTTACTGCATTATTGCTCACATGGTTAATTGCCTATATGTTCACGTGGTTAACTGCATAAATTCTCAACAGGTTAATTGCCTAAATGTTCAACTGGTTTACTGCATAACTGCTCACCTGGTTAATTGCCTATATGTTCACCTGGTTTATTGCATAAATGCTCACTTGGATAATTGCATATATGTTCAATTGGTTTACTGCATAAATGCTCATCTGGTTAATTGCTTATATGTTCACCTGGTTTACTGCATGCACGCTCATCTGGTTAATTGCCTATATGTTCACCTGGTTTACTGAATAAATGATCACCTTGTTAATTGCTTATCTGCTTACCTGGTTTACTGCATAAATGCTCACCTGGCGTATTGCCTATGTGTTCACCCGGTTTATTGTATAAATGCTCACCTGGTTAATTGCCTATATGTTCAACTGGTTTATTGCATAAATGCTCACTTGGTTAATTGCCTATATGTTCACCTGGTTTACTGCATGAATGCTCACCTTGTTAATTGCCTATATGTTCACTTGGTTCACTGCATCAATGATCACCTGAAAATTGCCTATATGTTCATCCGGTTTATTGCATAAATGCTCACCTGGTAATTGCCTATATATTCATTTGGTTTATTGCATAAATGCTTACTTGGTTAATTGTCTATATGTAGTCCTGGTTTACTGCATAAATGATCAACAGCTTAATTGCATATATGTTCACCTGGTTTATTGCATAAATGCTCTCCTGGTCAATTGCCTATATGTTCACCCGATTTATTGCTTAAAAGCTCACCTGTTAATTGCCTATATGTTCATCTGGTTTATTGCATAAATGCTCACTTGGTTAATTACCTATATGTTCACCCGGTTTATTGCATAAATGCTCACGTGGTTAATTGCTAATATGTTCACCTGGTATACTGCATTAAAGATGACCTGGTTAATTGCCTATATGTTCATCTGGTTTATTGCATAAATGCTCACTTGGTTAATTGCCTATATGTTCACCCGGTTTATTGCATAAATGCTCACCTGGTTAATAGCTAATATTTTCACCTGGTATACTGCATAAAAGATCACCTGGTTAATTGCCTATATGTTCACCTGGTTTACTGCATAAATGCTCACCTGGTTAATTGCCTATATGTTTACCTTGTTTACTGCATAAATGCTCACCTTGTTAATTGCCTATATGTTCACCTGGTTTACTGCAAACTTGCTCATCTGGTTAATTGCCTATATGTTCACCCGGTTTATTGCACAAATGTTCACCTGGTTAATTTCCTATATGTTCACCAGGTTTATTGCATAAATGCTTACTTGGTTAATTGCCTGTATGTTCACCCGGTTTATTGCATAAATGCTCACCAGGTTAATTGCTAATATGATCACCTGGTTTACTGCATAAATGATGACCTGGTTAATTGCCTATATGTTCACGTGATTTATTGCATAAATGCTCACCTGGTTAATTGCTAATATGTTCACCTGATTTACTGCATAAATGCTCCTCCGGTTAATAGACTATATGTTCACCCGGTTTATAGCACAAATGTCCACCTGGTTAATTGCCTATATGTTAACCTGGTTTATTGCATAAATGCTTACTTGGTTAATTGCCTATATGTTCACAAGGTTTATTACATAAATGCTCAACTGGTTAATTGCTAATATGTTCACCTGGTTTACTGCATAAATGATCACCTGGTTAATTGCCTATATGTTTAGGTAGTTTATTGCATAAATGCTCACCTGGTTAATTGCCTATATGTTCACTTGGTTTACTGCATAAACGCTCATCTGGTTAATTGCTTATATGTTCACCTGGTTTACTGCATGCACGCTCACCTGGTTAATTGCCCATATGTTCACCTGGTTTGCTGCATAAATGATCACCTTGTTAATTGCTTATCTGTTCACCAGGTTTATTGCATAAATGCTCACCTGATCAATTGCCTATATGTTCACCCGGTTTATTGCTTAAATGCTCACCTGTTAATTGCCTATATGTTCATCTGGGTTATTGCATAAATGCTTACTTGGTTAATTGCCTATATGTTCACCCGGTTTATTGCATAAATGCTCACGTGGTTAATTGCTAATATGTTCACCTGGTATACTGCATTAAAGATGACCTGGTTAATTGCCTATATGTTCATCTAGTTTATTGCATAAAGGCTCACTTGGTTAATTGCCTATATGTTCACCCGGTTTATTGCATAAATGCTCACCTGGTTAATAGCTAATATTTTCACCTGATAAACTGCATAAAAGATCACCTGGTTAATTGACTATATGTTCACCTGGTTAATGCATAAATGCTCACCTGGTTAATTGCCTATATGTTTACCTTGTTTACTGCATAAATGCTCACCTGGTTAATTGCCTATATGTTCACCTGGTTTACTGCAAACATGCTCATCTGGTTAATTGCCTATAAGTTCACCCGTTGTTTTGCACAAATGCTCACCTGGTTAATTTTCTATATGTTCACCAGGTTTATTGCATAAATGCTTACTTAGTTAATTGCCTGTATGTTCACCCGGTTTATTGCATAAATGCTCACCTGGTTAATTGCTAATATGATCACCTGGTTTACAGCATAAATGATGACCTGGTTAATTGCCTATATGTTCACGTGATTTATTGCATAAATGCTCACCTGGTTAATTGCCTATATGTTCACCTGGTTTACTGCATAAATGACCACCTGGTTAATTGCCGATATGTTCACATAGTTAATTGCATAACTGATCACCTGATTAATTGCCTATATGTTCATCTTGTTTAATGCATAAATCATCACCTGGTTAATTGCTTATATGTTCAAAAGGTTTACTGCCAGAATGATCACCTGGTTAATTGCCTATATGTTCATCCGGTTTACTGCATAAATGATCGCCTGGTTAATTGCTAATATGTTCACCTGGTTTACTGCATAAATGCTCACTTGGTTAATTTCCCATATGTAGTCCTGGTTTACTGCATAAATGATCACCAGCTTAATTGCATATATGTTCACCTGGTTTATTGCATAAATGCTCACCTGATCAATTGCCTATATGTTCACCCGGTTTATTGCTTAAATGCTCACCTGTTAATTGCCTATATGTTCACCAGGGTTATTGCATAAATGCTCACTTGGTTAATTGCCTATATGTTCACCCGGTTTATTGCATAAATGCTCACGTGGTTAATTGCTAATATGTTCACCTGGTATACTGCATTAAAGATGACCTGGTTAATTGCCTATATGTTCATCTAGTTTATTGCATAAAGGCTCACTTGGTTAATTGCCTATATGTTCACCCGGTTTATTGCATAAATGCTCACCTGGTTAATAGCTAATATTTTCACCTGATAAACTGCATAAAAGGTCACCTGGTTAATTGCCTATATGTTCACCTGGTTAATGCATAAATGCTCACCTGGTTAATTGCCTATATGTTTACCTTGTTTACTGCATAAATGCTCACCTGGTTAATTGCCTATATGTTCACCTGGTTTACTGCACAAATGCTCGCCTGGTTAATTGCCTATATGTTCACCCGGTTTATTGCATAAATGCTTACTTAGTTAATTGCCTGTATGTTCACCCGGTTTATTGCATAAATGCTCACCTGGTTAATTGCTAATATGATCACCTGGTTTACAGCATAAATGATGACCTGGTTAATTGCCTATATGTTCACGTGATTTATTGCATAAATGCTCACCTGGTTAATTGCCTATATGTTCACCTGGTTTACTGCATAAATGACCACCTGGTTAATTGCCGATATGTTTACATGGTTAATTGCATAACTGATCACCTGATTAATTGCCTATATGTTCATCTGGTTTAATGCATAAATCATCACCTGGTTAATTGCTTATATGTTCAAAAGGTTTACTGCCAAAATGATCACCTGGTTAATTGCCTATATGTTCATCCGGTTTACTGCATAAATGATCGCCTGGTTAATTGCTAATATGTTCACCTGGTTTACTGCATAAATGCTCACTTGGTTAATTTCCCATATGTAGTCCTGGTTTACTGCATAAATGATCACCAGCTTAATTGCATATATGTTCACCTGGTTTATTGCATAAATGCTCACCTCATCAATTGCCTATATGTTCACCCGGTGTATTGCTTAAATGCTCACCTGTTAATTGCCTATATGTTCACCAGGTTTATTGCATAAATGCTTACTTGGTTAATTGCCTGTATGTTCACCCGGTTTATTGCATAAATGCTCACCTGGTTAATTGCTAATATGATCACCTGGTTTACTGCATAAATGCTCCTCTGGTTAATTGCCTATATGTTCACCCGGTTTATTGCACAAATGTCCACCTGGTTAATTGCCTTAATGTTAACCTGGTTTATTGCATAAATGCTTACTTGGTTAATTGCCTATATGTTCACCAGGTTTGTTACATAAAAGCTCACCTGGTTAATTGCTAATATGTTCACCTGGTTTACTGCATAAATGCTCACCTGGTTAATTGCCTATATGTTCACCTGGTTTACTGCAAACATGCTCATCTGGTTAATTGCCTATAAGTTCACCCGTTTTTTTGCACAAATGCTCACCTGGTTAATTTCCTATATGTTCACCAGGTTTATTGCATAAATGCTTACTTAGTTAATTGCCTGTATGTTCACCCGGTTTATTGCATAAATGCTCACGTGGTTAATTGCTAATATGTTCACCTGGTATACTGCATTAAAGATGACCTGGTTAATTGCCTATTTGTTCATCTAGTTTATTGCATAAAGGCTCAACTGGTTTATTGCCTATATGTACACCTGGTTTACTGCATAAATGATCATCTGGTTAATTGCTTTATGTTTACGTGGTTTATTGCATAAATGCCCACCTGGTTAATTGCCTATATGTACACCTAGTTTAAGCATAAATGATCACATGGTTAATTGCTTATATGTTCACCAGGTTTACTGCAAAAATTCTCACCTGTTTAATTGCCTATATGTTCACTCTGTTTACTGCATAAATGCTCACCTGGTTAATTGCCTATATGTTAACCCGGTTTACTGCATAAATGATCACCTGGTTAATTGCTAATATTTTCACCTTGTTTACTGCATAAATGCTCACTGGTTAATTGCCTATATGTTCACCTGGTTTATTGCATAAATGCTTACTTGGTTAATTGCCTATATGTTCACCCTTTTTCTTGCATAAATGCTCACCTGGTTAATTGCAAATATGTTCACCTGGTATACTGCATAAAAGATCATCTGGATAATTGCCCATAGGTTCACTTGGTTTACTACATAAATGCTCACCTGGTTAATTGCTAATATGATCACCTGGTTTACATTATAAATGATCACCTGGTTAATTGCTTATATGTTCACCTGGTTTACTGCATAAATGATCACCTGTTTAATTACCTATATGTTTACTTGGTTTACTGCATCAACGATCACCTGGTTAACGGCCTATATGTTCTCCTGGTTAATTGCATAAATAATCACCTGGTTGAATTGCCTATATGTTTACCCGGTTTATTGCATAAATTATCACCTGATTATTTGCTTATATGTGCACCTGGTTTACTGCAACAATGCTCACCTGTTTAATTGCCTATATGTTCTCACGGTTTACTACATAAATGCTTATCTGCTTAATTGCCTATATGTTCACCCGGTTTACTGCATAAATTATCACCCGTTTAATTGCCTATATGTTCAACTGGTAAACTGCATAAATGCTCACCTGGTTGATTGCCTATATGTTCACCTGGTTTACTGCATAAATGCTCACCTGGTTAATTGCCTATATGTTCACCTGGTATACTGCATAAATGCTAACCTATCTGATTGTCTATATGTTCAACTGCTTTATTGCATAAATCTTCACTTTGCTAATTGCCTATATGTTCACCCGGTTGTATTGCATAAATGATCACCTTGTTAATTGCAAATATGTTCACCAGGTATAATGCATGAAAGATCATCTGGATAATTGCCTATAGGTTCACCTGGTTTACTACATAAATGCTCACCTGGTTAATTGCTAATATGTTCACCTGGTTTACATCATAAATGATCACCTGGTTAATTGCTTATATGTTCACCTGGTTTACTGCATAAATGATCACCTGTTTAATTGCTTATATGTTCACCTGGTTTACTGTATAAACGATCACCTGGTTAATTGCCTATATGTTCACTTGGTTTACTGCATCAATGCTCACCAGGTTAATTGCCTATATTTTCACCTCGTTTACTGCATAAATGATCACCTGGTTAATTGACTATATGTTCAACTGGCTTACTGCATTAATGATCACCTGTTTAAATGCTAATATGTTCAGCTGGTTCACTATTTAAATGCTCACCTGGTTAATTGCCTATATGATCACTTGATTTACTGCATAAATGATCACCCGGTTAATTGCCTATATGTTCACCTGGTTTGATGCATTAATGCTCACCTGGTTAATTGCCTATATGTTCACCTGGTTAACTGCATCAATTCTCAACAGGTTAATTGCCTATATGTTCACCTGGTTTACTGCATAAGTGCTCACCTGGTTAATTGTCTATATGTTCACCTGGTTTATTGCATAAATGCTCAATTGGATAATTGCCTATATGTTCACTTGGTTTACTGCATAAATGCTCATCTGGTTAATTGCTTATATGTTCACCTGGTTTACTGCATGCACGCTCACCTGGTTAATGGCCTATATGTTCACCTGGTTCACTGCATAATTGATCACCTTGTTAATTGCTTATCTGTTCACCTGGTTTACTGCATAAATGCTCACCTGGCTTATTGCCTATGTGTTCACCCGGTTTATTGTATAAATGCTCACCTGGTTAATTGCCTATATGTTCAACTGGTTTATTGCATAAATGCTCACTTGGTTAATTGCCTATATGTTCACCTGGTTTACTGCATGAATGCTAACCTTGTTAATTGCATATATGTTGACTTGGTTCACTGCATCAGTGATCACCTGGTTAATTGCCTATATGTTCATCCGGTTTATTGCATAAATGCTCACCTGGTTAATTGCCTATATGTTCATTTGGTTTATTGCATAATTGCTTACTTGGTTAATTGCCTATATGTAGTCCTGGTTTACTGCATAAATGATCACCAGCTTAATTGCATATATGTTCACCTGGTTTATTGCATAAATGCTCATCTGATCAATTGCCTATATGTTCATCCGGTTTATTGCTTAAATGTTCACCTGTTAATTGCCTATATGTTCATCTGGTTTATTGCATAAATGCTCACTTAGTTAATTGCCTATATGTTCACCCGGTTTATTGCATAAATGCTCACGTGGTTAATTGCTAATATGTTCACCTGGTATACTGCATTAAAGATGACCTGGTTAATTGCCTATATGTTCATCTGGTTTATTGCATAAATGCTCACTTGGTTAATTGCCTATATGTTCACCCGGTTTATTGCATAAATGCTCACCTGGTTAATAGCTAATATTTTCACCTGGTATACTGCATAAAAGATCACCTGGTTAATTGCCTATATGTTCACCTGGTTTACTGCATAAATGCTCACATGGTTAATTGCCTATATGTTTACCTTGTTTACTGCATAAATGCTCACCTGATTAATTGCCTGTATGTTCACCTGGTTTACTGCAAACATGCTCATCTGGTTAATTGCTTATAAGTTTACCCCGTTTATTGCACAAACGCTCACCTGGTTAATTTCCTATATGTTCACCAGGTTTATTGCATAAATGCTCACCTGGTTAATTGCTAATATGATCACCTGGTTTACTGCATAAATGATGACCAGGTTAATTGCCTATATGTTCACGTGATTTATTGCATAAATGCTCACCTGGTTAATTGCCTATATGTTAACCTGGTTTACTGCATAAATGACCACCTGATTAATTGCCTATATGTTCATCTGGTTTAATGCATAAATCATCACCTGGTTAATTGCTTATATGTTCAAAAGGTTTACTGCCAAAATGATCACCTGTTTAATTGCCTGTATATTCACCCGGTTTACTGCATAAATGCTCACCTGGTTAATTGCCTATATGTTCATCCGGTTTACTGCATAAATGATCGCCTGGTTAATTGCTAATATGTTCACCTGGTTTAATGCATAAATGCTCACCTGGTTAATTTCCTATATGTTCACATGGTTTATTGCATAAATGTTTACTTGGTTAATTGCCTATATGTTCACCCGGTTTCTTGCATGAATGATCACCTGGTTAATTGCTAATATGTTCACCTAGTTTACTGCATAAATGATCACCTGGTTAATTGCCTATATGTTCACGCGGTTAACTGCATAAATGCTCACCTGGTTAATTGCCTATATGTTTACCTGGTTTACTTCATAAATGATCACCTGATTAATTGCCTATATGTTCATCTGGTTTAATGCATAAATCATCACCTGGTTAATTGCTTATATGTTCAAAAGGTTTACTGCCAAAATGATCACCTGTTTAATAGCCTATATATTCACCCGGTTTACGGCATAAATGCTCACCTGGTTAATTGCCTATATGTTCATCCGGTTTACTGCATAAATGATCGCCTGGTTAATTGCTAATATGTTCACCTGGTTTACTGCATAAATGCTCACCTGGTTAATTTCCTATATGTTCACCTGGTTTATTGCATAAATGTTTACTTGGTTAATTGTCTATATGTTCACCCGGTTTCTTGCATAAATGCTCACCTGGTTAATTGCTAATATGTTCACCTAGTTTACTGCATAAATGATCAACTGGTTAATTGCCTATATGTTCACGCGGTTAACTGCATAAATGCTCACCTGGTTAATTGCCTATATGTTTACCTGGTTTACTTCATAAATGATCACCTGGTTAATGGCCTATATGTTCACCTGCATTATTGCATAAATGATCACCTGGTAAATTGGCTATATGTTCACCCGGTTTATTGCATACATTATCACCTGATGAATTGCTTATATGTTCACCCGGTTCACTGCATAATTGATCACCTGTTTAATTTCCTGTATATTCACCTGGTTTACTGCATAAAGGATCACTTGGTTAATTGCCTATATGTTCTCCCGTTTTAGTGCATAATTCATCACCTGGTTAATTTCCTATATGTTCACCTGGTTTACTGCATAAATGATCTCCTGGCTCATTGCTAATATGTTCACCTGGTTTACTGCATAACTAATCACCTGGTTAGTTGCTTATTTGTTCACCCGGTTTTCTGCATAAATGATCACCTGTTTAATTGCTTTTATGTTCACCTGGTTTACTGCATGAATGCTCACCTGGTTAATTGCCTATATGTTCACCTGGTTTACTGTATAAATGCTCACGTGGTTAATTGCCTATATTTTCACCCGGTTTATTGCATTAATGCTCAGTTGGTTAATAGCCTATATGTTCCCCCCGTTGAATGCATAAATGATCTCCTGGCTAATTGCTAATATGTTCAGCTGGTTTACTGCATAAATAATCACCTGGTTAATTGCCTATATGTTTACCTGGTTTACTGCATAAATGCTCGTCCGTTTAATTGCTAATATGTTCATCTGGTTTACTTCATATATGATCACCTGGTTAATAGCTTATACGTTCACCTGGTTTACTGCATAAATGATCACCTGGTTAATTGCCTGTATGTTCACTTGGTTTACTGCATAAATGCTCATCAGGTTTATTGCACCAGGTTAATTGCCTATATGTTCACCTGATTAACTGCATAAATGATTACCTGGTTAATTGCCTATATGTTCACCTGGTGTACTGCATAAATGATCACCTGGCTAATTGCCTTTATGTTCAACTGGTTTACTGCATAAATGATCACATGGTTAATTGCTATTATGTTCACCTACTTTACTGCATAAATGATCACCTGATTAATTGCTTATATGTTCACCAGGTTTACTGCATAATTGATCACCTGTTTAATTTCCTATATGTTCACCTGGTTTACTGCATAATTGATCACCTGGTTAATTACCAATATGTTCACCTGGTTTACTGCATAAATGCTCATTTGATTAATTGCCTATATGTTTACCTGTTTTATTCTATAAATACTCACCAGGTTAATTGCCTATATGTTCATCTGGTTTACTGCATTAATGATCACCTGGTTAATTGCATATATGTTCACCTGGTTTATTTCATAAATGATCACCTGTTTAATTGCCTATATGTTCACCTGATTTACTGCATAAATGATCACTTGGTTAATTGCCTATATGTTCACCTTGTTTATTGCATAAATGATCACCTGGTTAAATGCCTATATGTTCACCTGGTTTACTGAAAAATAATTCACATTGTTAATTGTCTATATGATCACCTTATTTTCTGCATAATTGATCACCTGGTTAATTTCCTATATGTTCACCTGATTTACTGCATAAATGATCACTTGGTTAATTGCCTTTATGTTCACCTGGATTACTGCATAAATGATCACCTGGTTAATTGTTTATATGTTCACCCGGTTTACTGCATAATTGATCACCTGGTTAATTTCCTATAAGTTCACCTGGTTTTCTGCGTAAATGCTCAATTGGTTAATTGCTCTTTGTTTTCCTGGTTTATTCCATAAATACTCACCAGGTTAATTGCCTTGAAGTTCATCTGGTTTACTGCATAAATGATTACCTAGTTAATTTCCTATATGTTCACCTGGTTTACTGCATAAATGCTCAATTGGTTGATTGCTATATGTTTTCCTGGTTTATTCCGTAAATACTCACCAGGTTAATTGCCTTTACGTTCAACAGGTTTACTGCATAAATGATCACCTAGTTAATAGCATTGATGTTCACCTGGTTTACTGCATAAATGCTCAATTGGTTAATTGCCTTTATGTTCACCTGGTTTACTGCATAAATGATCGTTTGTTAATTGCTAATATGTTCACCTGGTTTACTGCATAAATGATCACCTGGTTAATTGCCTATATGTTCAACTGGTTTGCTGCATAAATGATTACCTGGTTAATTGCTAATATGTTCACCTGGTTTACTGCATAACTGATCACCTTGTTAATTGCTTATATGTTCACCTGGTTTACTGCATGACTGATCACCTTGTTAATTGCTAATATGTTAATCTGGTTGACTGCATAAATGATCGCCTGGTTAATTGGCTATATGTTCACCTGGTTTACTGCATAAATGATCACCTGGTTAATTGCCCATATGTTCACCTGGTTTACTGCATAAATGATCACGTGGTTAATTGCTTATATGTTCACCCGATTTGCTTCATAATTGATCACCTGGTTAATTTCCTATATGTTCACCTGGTTTACTGCATAACTGATCACCTGGTTAATTGCATATATCTTCACCTGATTTACTGCATAAATGATCACATTGTTAATTGCCCATATCTTCACCTTGTTTTCTGCATAATTGATCACCTGGCTAATTTTCTATATTTTCACCTGGTTTACTGCATAAATGCTCACTTGGTTAATTGCCTATATATTCACCTGTTTTACTGTATAAATGATCACCTGGTTAATTGCTTATATGTTCACCCGGATTACTGCATAATTGATCACCTGGTTAATTTCCTATATGTTCACCTGGTTTACTGCATAAATGCACACTTGGTTAATTGCCTGTATGTTTACCTGGTTTTCTATAAATACTCACCAGGTTAATTGCCTATATGTTCACCTGGTTTACTGAATAAATGATTACCTGGTTAATTGCCTATATGTTTACTTGGTTTAATGCATAAATGATCACCTGGTTAATTGCCTACATATTCATCTGGTTTGCTGCATAAATTCTCACCAGTTTTATTGCCTATATGTTCACCTGTTATACTGTATAAATGCTCACTTGGTTAATTGACTATATGTTCACCTTGTTTACTGCATAAATGATCACCTGGTTAATTGCTAATATGTCCACCTGGTTTACTGCATAAATGATCACCTGGTTAATTGCTAATATGTTCACCTGGTTTACTGCATAAATAATGACCTGGTTAATCGCCTATATGTTCACATGGTTTACTGTATAAATTCTCACCTGGTTAATCGCCTAAATGTTCACCAGGTTTACTGCATAAATGATCACCTGTTTAATTGCCTATATGTTCACCTGGTTTGCTGCATAAATGATCACCTGGTTAATTGCCTATATGTTCACCTGGTTTACTGCATAAATGCTCAATTGGTTAATTGCTAATATGTTCAACTTGTTTGCTGCTTAAATGATCACCTGGTTATTTGCTAATATGTTCACCTGGTTTACTGCATAAATGATCACCTGGTTAATTGCTATTATGTTCATCTACTTTACTGCATAAATGATCACCTGATTAACTGCTTATATGTTCACCCGGTTTACTGCATAATTGATCACCTGTTTAAATTCCTATATGTTCACCTGGTTTACTGCATAAAGGATCACCTGGTTAATTGCTTATATGTTCACCCGTTTTAGTGCATAATTGATCACCTGGTTAATTTCCTATATGTTTACCTGGGTTACTGCATAAATGCTCATGTGGTTAATTGCCTATATGTTTACCTGGTTTATTCTATAAATACTCACCAGGTTAATTGCCTATATGTTCACCTGGTTTACTGCATAATTGATTACCTGGTTATTTGCCTATATGTTCACCTGGTTTACTGCATAACTGATCACCTGGTTAATTGCCTATATGTTCACCTGGTTTACTGCATAAATGATCACATGGTTAATTGCCTATATGTTCACCTGATTTACTGCATTATTGATCACCTGGTTAATAGACTATATGTTCACCTGGTTTACTGCATAAATGATCACCTGGTTAATTGCTAATATTTTCACCCGGTTTATTGCATAAATGATCACCTGGTTAATTGCTAATATGTTTGTTGACCTGCTTTACTGAATAAATGCTCACCTGGTTAATTGCTTATATGTTCACCTGGTTTACTGCATAAATGATCACCTGATTAATTGCTTATATGTGTCCCTCACTGGTTTATTGTCTATTATCACCTGATTTACTACGTTTGTGATCATATATTTTACTACGCATATGATCGCCTGTTTCTATGCATATGCTAACCTATTTTACTACTTAAATGCTGACCTGTTTTACTAAGCATATGATCAACTGTTTTACAGCGCATGCATGGTATCAATTTTTACTGAGTATATGCTAACCTGTTTACTGCATATTAGCTCGTAACCTAACTACCTAAATACTCATCTGGTTCACCGCATGCACCCTCATCTGGATTACTAATATTTTCGATATGCTTGCCTGTAACGTAAATGTTCACCTGATTTACTGCATACATGCTCACATGGTTAATGTCCTATATGCTCACCTGGTTAATGTCCTATATGCTCACCTGGTTAATGTCCTATATGCTCATCTGGTGTATTGCCTATATGCGTTCCTGAATTATTGCCTATATGTTCACCAGGTTTACTGCGCATATGTTCGCCTGGTTTAATGCATTGAAGCTAACCCTATTAACTGTGTATATATTAGCCTAGTTAAACCCATTGTGAACATTAAAATGAAATGTCAAGTTCATATGAACATATTGTCAAAGATCGTGTATGCAAAGTTCAATTATATGTGTTCAAAAATGAATACATAAATAACAGTGACTTTCTTTTGAATTTTGGCTTAATTTCATCTGTATCAATTTATTACTTTTGAACGTTATTTCTGTCCTGGTAGGTCATTAACAAGTATTAAGTGTTATCTCACGAAAAGTGCACATCCATTACGTCACTGACTGCGCAAATAGACACTTAGCACAACATTCAATCTAGCGATACTATTCATACACATCATGTTTCAAACTAACATCTTCAGCAGTTTGGGACTCAACAATTGCGTATTTTTTTATTAGTGACCTCGACCTCGGATATACGACACTGAATTCACACATACCATCTAGCAACGATGTATACACATATGTGGCAAACAAAACGCACAAAAAAACAATCCTATACCAAACAGTTACCTATGCCATAAGCAAACTACGATTCATTTGTTTGATATAATCAAGGGTCAGTACGCTGTACATGTAAATATCGAGTCGATTTTTTAAAAACAAACACGTTTTGTAACCGAGACAGCTCAGAACGTGTATGTCTAATTACGTATATGTGAATATATTTTGTTAATATATATACATACACACATTCCAAAATGAGTGTCTATTTCCAAGTACATATGAGGTAGAGTTTCCTTCTGAATATTATAGATACCGTATTAACTTTTATAATGCAAACCCCTTTTTACTTCCTCCGAGATCTAAGTTTTCGATTCGTGATTTAAAATAAGGAATTTAAGTATTTCATAATAATCCTTTTTAGTTAGTTCCTGTTGATAAAGCAGCTAATGATGTAATTATTGATTGACGCTTTCATTAGATCAACCTTTTATCTCTGGAACTCAGTAGCACTAATTCGTATACTCCAGTTCAATCTACTGATGATGATGTTGTTTCCACACATATCACTCGGTGCACTACTATCAAAACTGGGGTTAACGAAAATCAGAACAAACTGCCAACTATGTACTGGATTCCTAAATTACATAAAAGTCTTATAAAGCCAGATTTATTTCGAAACCTAATGCCTGTACCACAACAAACATCTCCAAACGTTTAACGTCTTGTCTTACTGTTGTCTCACGTTAAACAACATTGTGCTAAAGTTTATGCAAACTCTGGGATTAATTTATTTTGGTCAACTAAATCTTCAGGAAACGTTCTTGATAAAATGTTCAATAAACGCCAAATTTCATCTATTAGTACTTATGACTTCTCTACACTATATACATGTACAACCTTACCACATCAAAGCTTATTGCTCTTATTCAAAAGACTTTCGCTAGAGAAAAAAAACAAATTCGTTGGACCGTAACAATATTAAAACGTCGCTTTACTAAAGGCAGTTTAGTCAATTACACCATATGGACTTTAGAAGTTTGTGAAGCATTCGTTTTCCTATTAGATAATAGTTTCTTTAGGTATGGAACTACCGTTAATAGACACATTGTTGATATCCCTATGGGTACGAACTGTGCACCTCTTGTCGCAGATTTGTTCTTGTATTGCTATGAAAGAGATCATATGTTGCGGCTTTCATCCGATTCTCAGGCAGATGTAATTGAAGCCTATAATGTATGCTTAGGTTAGAGATTAAATCATGGCGGGGATTTCTTTATTTACACTGTCCTGTTGTAATGGGTTGACAGTAGGGTAAGTGTGAGGTTTGGTGCACCCTAGAACCGGTTTAAGACCCCAGTGGCCTACTTTGCCACTGACCGTTCCAAGGCGGTAGCCCTATTGTCAACCTTTTTGTGTTTGTGGTGTCGTTTGCATTTTTTATCACTTTTGCCTTTTCGTTTGTCTGTTTGCGTGTTTGTTTTTGTGTTTTGTGGTTGACTGTCGTCCTTGAATGCTGCTTTCCCAGTCCGATATTTTTATCCTTCTTTAGCTTGTCATTATTATGCTAACGACCTTTAATGGTACTGAAAATAGCTGAATAAGATTTGGAATGGAAAGTAGATTATCTCTTGACATCCAGATGAAATATGACTGGCCAATAGTAATAGTATTTGAAAGGAAATTGTCAAGAAGTCTCGTGAAATATAGTTTGCATTCATCTGGGATCAGTTATTTTAATTAGTTCAATAGTTGCAATGTTTGCAATGTCTGTATATTTATTACCTTAGTGCAACTAAGAAATACAGAACATGTATGTTTGATAAGTAATGGTGATATTTGTGTACCATGATTGTGTAAAGTTTTGGAACTGGATTTAGGATTTTGAAGATATGTGTAGAGCTGGTTGTTAAGGGTTGGATATTATGTGAGGAGAAGTGAATGTGATGAATATCGTCTGTGTACCATATACATAAATGTTATATTAATTATCAGCATTAAATGATGTGTACATAAGCTGGCGTTGTTTCTATGACAACCCATTGTGTTATGGCGTGTGTCAGCATTATAGTTAGCCGTGTCACGTTATAAGACATATAACATTCGAATACAGTTTTCATCAATTGACAGTTGCCTAATTGTGTGCCGTTTCGTTCGTGCCGATCTTTAAATCAGTCAAAATATATAATTAATGTGACCAACTGATAAAATCAAATATATTAATATTGACGTGTCTATGCTAATTTGATCACGAACACGCTTCGAACATGTCGTTCTTTTCACGTTGTTTGTCAGCAGAATTCGTATTTTATTATCCATTTTCGTGGAAGAGTGAATATTATAATGCATGCTAGCGAATGATGTGTTCTACAACGACATAATTGCATTTTTTCACCAAAACGTGACGTTGTGTCCCTATCGTGATAATAATCATTATCAAAATACTGAGTTAGAACAGATTATCAACATCTTACCCAAATGATCGAAACATTGAAACGGACTCATTGCATTACAAGCATTACAGGACCATTAGTCTCACTACAGGGGTTTGGTGGAGAATTGTCTTTCGTTTGATGATTATCATTTTCCAGTTGTTCACTGAATTTAGTTTAAATATCGTAACATTTTCGACCCGGCACTGTCGGTCAAAAAGTATAACGAGCCTCAGTGACCATCTGAAGACAGTACAGGCGCTTTCGGCGAAAGGGGTACTATTGAACGCACCTTAAAGTCTGAAAAATAGCCTATATTTTAAAAGATCGCCCGCTGTTCGATTTCATGATGTGCGTTTCTGGCCCATCTGGAATCATAGTACTCAACTTGAAAATATACACCCCCTAGAGCGTTGATATTTTCTTATATTTTTTATTTGGCAAGTATCACCATAAGTATCACCATGTGCAGCCATATTAACGTCAAAAAAAATGCTGCAGTCCTATTTATTTGGCTACATAATCCCTCACCGGCCCACCCCCAACAACCACCCACCAACCCGTCACAAGATAAGGCGGATCTGGTCAGGTATAGGTGTCTCATTGAAATCTGGGAAACCGCCCTACTCCTACATTTGGTTATTAAACATGATCAGAGAATATACTTCGATAAATAAATTTTGGAAGATTTATGTCCGCTTCCGATCGATGAGGCTAAAACGAAATGAACACACAGAGGAAACTCGGTGTAGTCGGTGAGGCTTGAAATCCGGGTTTTTTGCTTTTAAGTGCACCACACTATCCACTGTGCCACGCCGGCCCTTGACAAAAAAAATATAACGGCTTAATATGTGTAACTACCACATGACATCATCAACTTAATTTGACCAATCAGTGATCAGTAAAATAAAACACCTCCACACTCTTTTAGGCGGTGAACTTCATGTTTATCGTTGATGCTCAACTGACTCTAGCTCTTTATAAAACTAATGTGTAGAGATACTTATATTACAAGCTTTACTTTTTTGTGTACAACTATGTATCTTCTTTTGGTGCTGTCTGATTTTAAAACACCAATAGGGACAATTTGATTTTATTTGTTGAATAGTTTGATTTTTCATATACACAGTGAGGATAAAGGTCCGACTGAATATCTTAACATCTCAGATATTTGTAACTAATGATGACAGGATGACATGATGTGAAAGTTATGAATAAACAGAAATATCAGTGTACTGTAATAAGTGGGAAGCTTTACCTAAGTCTACCTTGAATTAGAAGTGTGTTCCATGGAAAGACTTGCGTCGCCTACCAATTTTTGTGCTTATTTCCAAATATGAGATATAGACTCCTATACGCCTTTCCAATAAGTAGGCCACTTATCGATTTATCTCCCCTGCCAAGTTGCGTGACGTCATCACAAACACCCTGTGTAATGTTGTGTTGTCGCACGTAGCATGGCGGCTTCTACATACATTGCCGATTTTCTGAACAGTTACAGGTAAGAAGCAAGAATCGGATATTGTTTTATTTTACCAATATTACTTATTTGTGGCAATTTGTTATAGATATATTACCCAACAGAACTTTTTTAGGGACGATTGAGTTGATGGGCATGAAATTTCTAAAGTTCTTTTATTTGGCGATTAGACTGGGTGTATTTTTATTGAGAAACTCGGAATATTTGCGAGCTTCATGTTTCAACGAAAAAAGACGTTAATATTTAGATTATATTTATATAATTTCTGAAGTGTTTATCGATAAACATGACAAGCGAATATATCCACTGCCCAGAGCCTTTTTCAGTTACCCCACCCATCAGAGACTTTCTACGTTCCTGCATCCACACACTTTGTAATACACATGTAGGTTACATGTTGGACAGTAGTTTAAATATTCATTTATAACTGGAAACATGTATAAAAATTATAAAATAAACGGTATTTTTTTTTGTTTCAGTGGATAGAATACATCTCTGAATAGAAGGACAAATCATCAATGGCAAGTGCAGAGAAGCTCAAATTGGGGCAGTCTCAAAACTGAACAGTATCCAATGTCCTTGTAAAATAGTAACTTTGAGATACTTCTGACACAAACATATTGTATTTGCTATCAAAAAGAATGATTGTGTGATACTGTTATGCATTGGCATATTGAAGAAAATGTATTAAAGATGCAGCAATCTTTACCATTAAAATAAACAGATAAGTATACTGCATATAATTGTCTGCACATCAATTTATCTTTATACCTCTAGCAATAGTTTCATTAAAAAAAATCACGAAACTGATCACTCGTTTCTAAATGCACCAATTTTATTAGACATAATGCATTCATTTCAGATTAACCTGAATCCGGTGTTGCAAAAGCTAGACAGCTACACTATCAAAACTGCCTGGGAGTTGGTGTAGGGCAGACGACTAAAAATACACGTCAATACAAGAGGAAGACGTGGATTTCTATTTACATGTATTCTTCATCTATCTCTGGGTGGCTCTAAATAACCTATGATGTGTTGATGAGCATTTAAACATCTTTCCATTCAGAACATGCATGGTTTGATAGCACAGACTAATGAGACTATTATGCTGAAGTGCAAGGATAATTGGGAATGGATAATTGGGAATAACAGGAAGAAAGTGACGAGACTACATTAAATGTATGGACAACAACAGAAGTATTCTGATTATGCGTGTTAAGTTTAACGAATTGTACTGAAGTACCACGATTTTCTATGAAAATTACTTTGTGTCAAGCTTGAGTGATGGTGGATTACTTGAAGTACACATTTTGCTTGTGTCTGGTGTTTTAATAATGTACAAGTATGAGGGTACCGACCCCCTTTTCGTACGACGGATTCCGACCCATATTAGCCAGTATTCCGTACGCCGGGTTGTGGTACGCCGTACGCCGACATCGCAGTTTTTCATACGCGTACGCCGTATTTTTCTCAAAAAATATTTTTTTCCATCCAAAAAATTTAATTTAAGCTAATTTATGTCTCAGATTGCTGGAAATGCCATTTCAGAGCACCTAGGTTTCAAAATTTTCCTGTGGGGCATGCCCCCGGACCCCCCTAGAGCGTCCTTGAAAGCCCATCGGTCCATGTGACTAGTTATTTTCCGTAGTCATTAAATTAAATATAATTTAACACATACAGATGGTGCTACGTGGAACTTGCCTTTTATTTAAAATAAAATCATCTTCCGAGTACCTGTTTAGAAACCACTGAAAACAAGTGTTGTAATATCGCACATGTGCTCCTTATTATTTCTACAACCCGTTACGCGTATCACAAATCTTCCGAACCCTGGGCATGATGTTGTATTACCACATGTGTAATAACAGCAGAAGATCTCACTCTTATCCAATCTTATATAAATAGTATTAAAACCTAACTTTAAAGGCGCACTTGACAACTTCCTCATATTATTAAGTTTTTGTTTTATCAAATTTAAAACAAATCTAATTATTGATTCATAGTACCGGTACATGATACAAATTGTTAATTTTGTCATTAAATATAATTTCTTAAAGTGTGGAAAAAGTCAAATGTCTCTTTAAAGGTGTTCAGTGTTTGGGGTTGGTGGGACTACTTTCAACTCTGACAAAACTATATATAGCCATGCAAGTTCAAGATAGCAACAGCGGCCTCGGTAGCTCAGTGGATAAGGCCTCGGCTTTAGAGCTTCAGACCTCTGCATCCCGTGGGTTTGCTCCCTGGCGGAGGCATGTCTGATTGGAAACTTCATCTCATCTCCCACTGAGGTTGCTGTCCCAATATAACCTAATATGATGTGACAACGGAACGTAAACCCCACTTCTTTCAAAAGCGCATCAGATGAATATATGAAATGGACTGGTTATCTCTTAGGGTAACCATGTATCAGAATTATCATTAGCAGTTTAGCTATGATTAATTCGTTTATTAAATTGACATTGAAACAATAGAAAAGTGACAAGTAAATGATGATAATTGTTTTATTTTTACAATATTGCATTTTCTCAATACTTTATAATGCATAAATTAAACAGTTCAACAAATTTTAAAGGAACACCCGTCATTCATGATATTGCTTCCGGTACATGAAAGAATACCGACTTATTTAATCCTATCTTTAATTGAAGACTTGAAATGAATATGGTTCAAAGACAATGACCAATTATTCAGGAATAAATCCATTGTGTGTTTGAATGAGTATGTTTATTTCAACCCTTCGCATATAAGTTCATTGAATCAATAAGTTGACCACTAACGTGTCGATTGAGAAGTGCACATGACAAAGTACTTATGCCATGAAATCCGCTTCAAGACATTTTCACATTTTTGAGAATTTACAAAATACTAGGATCTTGGAAAAGGCTAATAATTCGCAAACTGTCCACGTTTGATGCATGATCCCAGTCACGGTCAGAGAAATTGTTTAGTCAAATATGTGGAATTCCTTAATTTTGGGCATAGTGTGGTCAACATGAATCTTCTCAGCTGCTATAACTTTTTTTGTAGTTATTCGCTAAAACATTTAACCAACTTAACCAAGGAATGGTGAAATGTTCAGTGAAACACCGCTTGGTAGAAAAGGCCAGATATTCTCGAAACCTTTAGGGCTCTATGGGCCTTACTGCTGTCCGTTAATAGTTTGTCATTCCACTCCTAACAGAGATTTTCTTATTTGAAATACAGCTAGTGTACATCTGTGACACACATTTCTGACCTAATCTTCATCCGGAAAGTGTAAGAAGCACACTGCTTTACTTCCATTCAACTGAAATGATACAGACAATATTCTGTAAGACACTCCATAGAAAAAAACATTGTTTTACACGGTCACCTCTAACGGATTTATCTTTGTCTAACAAATTGAAATTATTGTTGATTTTCAGGAATTGTTTGCCCAAAATAAAGCAAGCAGTTAACTTATAGTATTTCTCTTAAAAATAGTGTGCTAGTCATTTTAAGTTACTTGTAGGTTGAATATTGTATACATGACGAATTCAAAGGAAAACATTTTTAAATTCTTCATACTAAGTTCCTGTATTAGGCCAAACAAAAAAATAGGTGTGTTTCCTATTGCATGCTCTAAAAAAATAGGGTCGGTAGGTAGGCATTTTTTTTTTGGAGCAAGATATTGTGAGATTCTACATGTAGTTTTCTCATAAACCCCATACAAGTTGATGATACAGCTGAAAGTTGCTCTGTGATGTCACTTTACCTCGATATATTGTGATAAATCATTGTTCAGAACAAATAAAAAAAAGTGTTTTTTTTTGTTTTTTTTAATTGTTTTTTTTTTCATAAAAAGGTTTAGGGTCGGCCCCTTAAAAATAGGGTCAGTCGGGCCACCGGAAACACAGGTATTTGTTTTGTTTGGCCTTATGCATGAACTGTGACACATTTACCACAACAAAATAATTAAAATGAACACAGAACCTGTTTACCAAGAAATACGTATCTTGTGTCGAGAATATATTTATTTTGCCGCTATACGTTACAAGCATTTTATAAAGTCAACTTACATTCTTTTCAGAGTATCATATCTTGATTGCTGCTCTCTCTCCATGTCGGGGTATATATTTTCATAGGTCCATTGTCAGTCATTACTAAAAACATACAAAGAAACTAATGAATAAAATGGGGTTTACAACCTGTTAAGTTTATATTTGGACAGCAACTTCAGTGACTTATGAGATGAAAGATGAAGTTCCCCATCAGACATGCCTCCGCCATGGAACACACTCAGGCGGTTCAGAGGTCTGCAGCTCTAAAATCAAGACCTTATTCACCGAGCTTCCAGAAAAAGAAATTTATTTCTAATATAATCAAATGGCAATGAGAAAATCAAATGACCGCCATTGACTTTGTGTCATGACAATAATATAGTTATTTAATGACCGAGACAATACATTGCAAAATCCTTCTATTTACCTAGGGCAAATGGTGTTACTATTGACAGGGAAGTCAGTAAATAATGTAATTGTTAAATATAGTTATTTAATTGAGTGGTCAATAGTTAAAGCTATTTGCCCGAGATGCATGGAAGAATCATGTGAACTATTCATAACGTTTACATCCGGTCAATTTCCGATACATTGATGCATCTGCGATATGATGCCAACCATTTAATAGTTCATCATGTGACCGCGCAATAGTAAATTTAGCGTGCAGTAGTACATCGGAGTCCTTGACGCCTAGTGCAATAGTACCCTTCTCGGGTCAGTAGTCACTCACTCTGATAAATAAGTAGAACCATTGAATTCTAAGGAAATTAATAGTTGTATAGTATACTATTGACCGGTAATTTATGTAGTGCTTTTTTACATGATTTAATATAACAATCCGGTCATTCTGTTATAGTCTAAACTACTGACCAGTAATTTATACCGGAGATAATGTAACGGCAATTAATTTCTCATGTATTAATGCATGCATCTCCATGATCAATCAATGTTGTGGTGATATTTACCCGACGGCCCATTAAGCTCAGTTGGAAGAGCACTTGCCGTGTAAGTGAGGGGCCCCAGGTTCAAGTCCTCTGCTGGCTGCACTCCACCACCCCCACCCTTATCCAAGCTCAATTACACCAAAAATTACAACATTATGTAGGGAAAGAAGTACTTATTTAAGCTAACCATTTTTTCCTTCACATTATTTGGTTGTGCGGGTGGGTGGTGGGGGGGGGGGGGGGGCGAGGCGGGGGGGAGGTGGTGCAAATGCCCCCAACCGCTCCCCGAATCTGAACATTGAGGGGTGGCCCACACACCCCTGTCTGGCCCACCCGGCTCCTACGCCTATGTTGTCATAACAATAAATAACTTCCTATGTATCAGCGAGTATGCATAAGTATACTTTTTCTTAAAGTAATAATATGTAATAGCATTAAATTCTTAAAATATCGAGTATCAACGTAATCCGTCCGTACTGATTTCTGAACCATGATTTTAGACACATTTCGGCACTTTATTAACTATTCTATAGATAAACTAGCTACAGATATATTCATTTTATGTAAAAAAGTCATACCTATCAGGAACATCCGATAATTTCCAGTTAAATGGTTAGGTTATTGTAAATCTTTATCAATTTTTTCGACATGCCGCGAATTTCTCTGTGTCCTGTTTATGATGCACGCATCGATAACTCCTACCGGCATAAAGTGTAATTATTGGAAAGGCGTATAGAAACCACAGCGTCCGAACGCAATGACATCGTATGTCCGCACTGTATTGCAAACAAGTACTTGATAATACGACGAAAGAGACAAAAAACAAAATAAAGGGTGGTGAAGACAGGGTTACCGACTTGGAACGGTCAGTAGGCAATAAGGCCTACTGGTTAGCTTGAATTGATTTTATATGCGCACAATCCTCGCTATTATCCTGTCTTCAGCGCCCAAATAGACAGGACAGTGTAAACAAAACTACATCCCATCAAAAGGAATTCTCTAACAATAAAGTCCACATCCAGAGAAACTAACTAAAGAAACACATACAAAATAATAAATATTTCAGGATATATCCAGAATCGTACTGAACAACTATATTAGTTGCAGCTAAAGAGAAAACCAATCTAGGGTACGACCAGAAAACCCGAGGGACGAAAGCTCATGCACTCACCTCCCTTAGTTGGGGTTTCAGTAGGTATAATCATAGAGTCCCAAGAGGTAGTCCAGTCAGCGCACAAGTGGAAAGTGAAGCGTAATGACTGACTATAGAGTAGCCAATCACTAAACATGCAGTTCGCTGTGAAACCAAAGTGTTATATCCTTTTCTGACGAACATCCTGATTAAATTTGTAAAGCGGTAAGGAAACCCTTCAGACCTCTTTAACTTTCCAAGTCTATAGACCACATCTCCATAAAATGAGGGTTTTGATATGCCTAGTCGCAGAAATGTTTTAAGGTTAGTGTTGTACTTTTCCAGCAGTCCCTCGTTACGGCGGTAGAATTTCGAGAAAGATCTACGTAGTTTGTGATAACGAAAACCCTGCTGAAGAAGTTTACTTGTAATAACTTGATTTCGATCAGTGAAGTCTATAATATCATTACACGCTCTAGCAAATCGAATGAGCTGGGAGATATACACTCCGTATGAGGTAGCACGAGGTACATCTCCATCCAGGTGTGGATAGTTAACGATGTTAAAATTGAATCATCTCTCTTATCATAGATTTTAGTATGAATACAATCAGTTGAAATCGAGAGATGAAGATCGAGAAATGCTGCTACTGTATCCGAACTGTTGGCTTTATTCAACGTGAGCTTTGGTGGATAAATGTTAGTAACCATATGAGCAAAGAACGGATTTTCAATATTGAGTATGTCATCAAGATACCGAGAATTATTATTAAAGGCATCAATAATTTCACCCCGTATAGCAGGTGACAAACTCAACATAAAATCTCTTTCATAGCAGTACAAAAACAAATCTGCAACAAGTGGCGCACATTTAGTACCCATAGGAATACCAACAACCTGACGGTAAATAGTTTTACCGTATCTTATAAAGATGTTATCCAGAAGAAAAGATAAGGCTCTTCAATCATCAGTACAAGCCCACAAATTATACTTATAACTTATACTAAGAAATATAAAAAGATCGGACAGGGAAAGTAGCATTCAAGGAGGACAGTCAACCACAAAACACAGAAACAAACATGCAAACGGACAAACAAGAAGGCAAAAGTAATAATAAGTTAGTAAAGAAAGCCCTGACATTATTACAAGCTAGACAAGTTGTATCTTTGATAAGATTATGTGGTAGTGCAATATACAGTGTAGAAAGGTCGTAGGTGCTTAGAGAAGAGGCATGAAAATGCTTACACCGTAGTTTGTCAAGAAACTTCTCCAGAGTTTTTGATAGACTAAAACAGATAGATACCCGAGTTCTCGAAGGCCTTTCCGCAATATTTTACAATATGTTCTTTAATCGCGGAAAGTCAGGAAGTCAATAGTTTTGATATATTGGTCGTGGTACATGAACTAGAATTACCGATAAAACGTGTTTTGTAAGGAATTGTGTGAAGTTTGGGTATCCAGTACATTGTAGGGAGCTTTGTCTGCTTACTAGCTTTTATCATGGTAGTGAAACCTTAACACCATTATATATGTTCTGTAATCCACTGGGCACTGGTGTTATAACTATTTATTAACAGGTTCTTAGATACCTGGGTAGAGTTTGGATTGTAAAAATATGAAAGTTATATATATATACTTTGTCATCAGTAGGTTTAGAAACAGTGTACATAATGTTTATAAAATGAGGCGTTTGTTGGCGGGATGGCTACTTTAATGAGAATATAAAATAATCTGTACAAATCGTGTTCTGCCACTCGGTAAATAATATAAATCGGTATCTAATATTTCTCAAGGTTATTAAAATCTTCATTTATAAAAAACACGTTAAAAAAACATAGAAATATATTCGATAGTAAGAGTAGCCTAAGGTACAGTCCCGAATTTCTCTCTATGTTAACATTTGCTAGTAATAGTAGCTTAGGTACGGTTTTTGAATTCCACTCTCTTGGGTGGCTCGAAATATTGTCATATTATTAGCATAATTAAGCTATATCACAGGGGTCTAATATGCAAAAGTTTATTGCTTTAGCTTATCTAGTGCTAGGCTCAGTCTCAGAGCTGAAACTTGGAGATGCCACTTGACAGAAGGTGGCAAGGATCCCTGAAAGAAAAATCAATTGTTGTTTGCATACGCCTTTCCAATAAGTACACTTTATGCCGATAGGAGTTATCGATCGTATGATGCGTGACGTCATAAACAGGACTCACGGAATTCCCCATAAATTTGCGGCATATCGAAAGATTTACAATAACCTAACCATTTAACTTGAAATTATCGGATGTTCCTGAAAGGTATGACTTTTTTATATAAAATGAATATATTTGTAGCTTGTTTGTTTATAGAATAGTTAATAAAGTGCCGAAATGTGTCTAAATCATGGTTCAGAAATCAGGACGTCCTGAAAAAGTAGTGGGTGGGGAGTCGGACGGATTACGTTGATACTTGATATTTTGAGAAGTTAATGCTATTACATATTATTACTTTAAGAAAAAGTTCCTTATGCATAGTCGCTGATACATATGAAGTTATTTATTGTTATGACAACATAGGCATAGGAGCCGTGTGGGCCAGTGAGGGGTGTGGGGGCCGCCCCCGCAATGTTCAGATTCGTGGGGCGGGTGGGGGCAAAGATTTGCCCCACCTCCCAATAATGTGAAGGAGGGGGGGGTGGGGGTGGGTGCAAGTGCTCTACCAACTGAGCTTAACGGACCGTAGGGTAAATATCACCACAACATTGATTGATTGATCATGGAGATTCATGCATTAATACATGAGAAATTAATTGGGGGGGGGGTGGAAATTAATTGGGGGGGGGGGGGGTGCAAGTGCTCTACCAACTGAGCTTAACGGACCGTAGGGTAAATATCACAATGTTTGTGGGGGGGTGGGGGGGGGTGCAAGTGCTCTACCAACTGAGCTTAACGGACCGTAGGGTAAATATCACCACAACATTGATTGATCATGGAGATTCATGCATTAATACATGAGAAATTAATTGCCGTTACATTATCTCTGGTATAAATTACTGGTCAGTAGTTTAGACTATAACAGAATGACCGGCTTGTTATATTAAATCATGTAATAAAGCACTATATAAATTACCGGTCAATAATATACTATACAACTATTAAATTCCTTAGAATTCAATGGTTAGAGTTATTTATCAGAGTGAGCGACTACTGACCCGAGAAGGGTACTATTGCACTAGACGTCAAGGTCTCAGATGTACTTTTGCACGCTAAATTTACTATTGCGCGGTCACATGATGAACTATTGAATGGTTGGCATCATATCGCAGATGCATCAATGTATCGGAAATTGACCGGATGTAAACGTTATGAATAGTTCACATGATTCTTCCATGCATCTCGGGCAAATAGCTTTAACTATTGACCACTCAATTAAATAATTATATTTAACAACTACATTATTTACTGACTTCCCTGTCAATAGTAACACCATTTGCCCTAGGTGAATAGAAGGATCATGCAAATTATTGTCTCGGACATTAAATAACTATATTATTGTCATGACACAATGTCAATGGCGGTCATTTGATTTTCTCACTGCCAATTGATTATATTAGAAATAAATTTCTTTTTCTAGAAGCTCAGTGGATAAGGCCTTGCTTTTAGAGCTGCAGACCTCTGAACCGCCTGAGTTCGTTCCATGGCGGAGGCATATCTGGTGGGAAACTTCATCTTTTACCTCACAAGTCACTGAAGTTGCTGTCCAAATATAAACTTAACAGGTTGTAAACCCCATTTTATTCATTAGTTTCTTTGTATGTTTTCAGTAATGACTGACAATGGACCTATGAAAATATATACCCCGACATGGAGAGAGAGCAGCAATCAAGATATGATACTCTGTTTGAAAAGAATGTAAGTTGACTATATAAAATGCTTGTAACGTATAGCGGCAAAATAAATATATTCTCGACACAAGATACGTATTTCTTGGTAAACAGGTTCTGTGTTCATTTTAATTATTTTGTTGTGGTAAATGTGTCACAGTTCATGCATAAGGCCAAACAAAACAAATACCTGTGTTTCCGGTGGCCCGACTGACCCTGTTTTAAGGGGCCGACCCTAAACCTTTTTATGAAAAAAAAAACAATTAAAAAAAACAATTTTTTTTTTTTTTTTTATTTGTTCTGAACAATGATTTATCACAATATATCGAGGTAAAGTGACATCACAGAGCAACTTTCAGCTGTATCATCAACTTGTATGGGGTTTATGAGAAAACTACATGTAGAATCTCACAATATCTTGCTCCAAAAAAAAAATGCCTACCTACCGACCCTATTTTTTTAGAGCATGCAATAGGAAACACACCTATTTTTTTGTTTGGCCTAATACAGGAACTTAGTATGAAGAATTTAAAAATGTTTTCCTTTGAATTCGTCATGTATACAATATTCAACCTACAAGTAACTTAAAATGACTAGCACACTATTTTTAAGAGAAATACTATAAGTTAACTGCTTGCTTTATTTTGGGCAAACAATTCCTGAAAATCAACAATAATTTCAATTTGTTAGACAAAGATAAATCCGTTAGAGGTGACCGTGTAAAACAATGTTTTTTTCTATGGAGTGTCTTACAGAATATTGTCTGTATCATTTCAGTTGAATGGAAGTAAAGCAGTGTGCTTCTTACACTTTCCGGATGAAGATTAGGTCAGAAATGTGTGTCACAGATGTACACTAGCTGTATTTCAAATAAGAAAATCTCTGTTAGGAGTGGAATGACAAACTATTAACGGACAGCAGTAAGGCCCATAGAGCCCTAAAGGTTTCGAGAATATCTGGCCTTTTCTACCAAGCGGTGTTTCACTGAACATTTCACCATTCCTTGGTTAAGTTGGTTAAATGTTTTAGCGAATAACTACAAAAAAAGTTATAGCAGCTGAGAAGATTCATGTTGACCACACTATGCCCAAAATTAAGGAATTCCACATATTTGACTAAACAATTTCTCTGACCGTGACTGGGATCATGCATCAAACGTGGACAGTTTGCGAATTATTAGCCTTTTCCAAGATCCTAGTATTTTGTAAATTCTCAAAAATGTGAAAATGTCTTGAAGCGGATTTCATGGCATAAGTACTTTGTCATGTGCACTTCTCAATCGACACGTTAGTGGTCAACTTATTGATTCAATGAACTTATATGCGAAGGGTTGAAATAAACATACTCATTCAAACACACAATGGATTTATTCCTGAATAATTGGTCATTGTCTTTGAACCATATTCATTTCAAGTCTTCAATTAAAGATAGGATTAAATAAGTCGGTATTCTTTCATGTACCGGAAGCAATATCATGAATGACGGGTGTTCCTTTAAAATTTGTTGAACTGTTTAATTTATGCATTATAAAGTATTGAGAAAATGCAATATTGTAAAAATAAAACAATTATCATCATTTACTTGTCACTTTTCTATTGTTTCAATGTCAATTTAATAAACGAATTAATCATAGCTAAACTGCTAATGATAATTCTGATACATGGTTACCCTAAGAGATAACCAGTCCATTTCATATATTCATCTGATGCGCTTTTGAAAGAAGTGGGGTTTACGTTCCGTTGTCACATCATATTAGGTTATATTGGGACAGCAACCTCAGTGGGAGATGAGATGAAGTTTCCAATCAGACATGCCTCCGCCAGGGAGCAAACCCACGGGATGCAGAGGTCTGAAGCTCTAAAGCCGAGGCCTTATCCACTGAGCTACCGAGGCCGCTGTTGCTATCTTGAACTTGCATGGCTATATATAGTTTTGTCAGAGTTGAAAGTAGTCCCACCAACCCCAAACACTGAACACCTTTAAAGAGACATTTGACTTTTTCCACACTTTAAGAAATTATATTTAATGACAAAATTAACAATTTGTATCATGTACCGGTACTATGAATCAATAATTAGATTTGTTTTAAATTTGATAAAACAAAAACTTAATAATATGAGGAAGTTGTCAAGTGCGCCTTTAAAGTTAGGTTTTAATACTATTTATATAAGATTGGATAAGAGTGAGATCTTCTGCTGTTATTACACATGTGGTAATACAACATCATGCCCAGGGTTCGGAAGATTTGTGATACGCGTAACGGGTTGTAGAAATAATAAGGAGCACATGTGCTATATTACAACACTTGTTTTCAGTGGTTTCTAAACAGGTACTCGGAAGATGATTTTATTTTAAATAAAAGGCAAGTTCCACGTGGCACCATCTGTATGTGTTAAATTATATTTAATTTAATGACTACGGAAAATAACTAGTCACATGGACCGATGTTCTTTCAAGGACGCTCGGTCCGTACAAAAAAGGTCGAACCCTGAATTATTTATTATAATCGCATGTGATACCATTTGATTAACTGAAGACAACTGAGGAAAATTGAATTTAATCATACATGACACACCAAACCAGTGACAAAATAAAAGTACACGATTGTATGTGTTATAAGCAACCATTAAAAGATAACTAACAAGGTTTAATTATTTGCCCGAACAAATCCATACTTGTACATTATTAAAACCAGACACCAGCAAAATGTGTACTTCAAGTAATACACCATCACTCAAGCCTGACACAAAGTAATTTTCATAGAAAATTGTTGTACTTCAGTACAATTTGTTAAACTTAACACGCATAATCAGAATACTTCTGTTGTTGTCCATAAATATTAATTTAGTCTCGTCACTTTCTTCTTGTTATTCCCAGTTATCCTTGCACTTCAGCATAATAGTCTCATTGGTCTGTGCTATCAAACCATCCATGTTCTGAAGGGAAAGATGTTTAAATGCTCATCAACACATCATATGTTATTTAGAGCCACCCAGAGATAGATGAAGAATACATGACGTAAATAGAAATCCACGTCCTCCTCTTACTCCGGTTTATGTCACCATCAGACGGATGTGGCTACGTGCATTGCCAAAGAACACACCAACGAAACTCGGTGGCACAGCAGAGGTTTGAACCCGGGTCGTCAACATTTTAACCCACAGGCAATGGCTTGTATTTTGAGTCCACAGCCTGTAAGTCTGCCCTACACCCACTCCCAGGCAGTTTTGATAGTGTAGCTGTCTAGCTTTTGCAACACCAGATTCAGGTTAATCTGAAATGAATAATAAAATATGTCTAATAAAATTGCTGCATTTAGAAACAAGTGATCAGTTATTTTCTTCAAAACTGGGTTCGCGAATCACACAATCATTCTTTTTGATAGCAAATACAATATATTTTGGTCAGAAGTATCTCAAACTTACTATTTTACAAGGACATGGAACACTGTTCAGTTTTGAGACTGTCCCAATTGGAGCTTCTCTGCACTTGCCATTGATGATTTGTCCTTCTATCCAGAGATGTATTCTATCCACTGAAACCAAAAAATACCGTTTATTTCATATTTTGATACTTAATACATGTTTCCAGTTATAAATGAATATTTAAACTACTGTCCAACATGTAACCTACATGTAGTACAAAGTGTGTGGATGCAGGGTGGGTGGGGTAACTGAAAAAGGCTCTGGGCAGTAAACGGATATCTTCGCTTGTCATGTTTATCGATAAACACTTCAGAAATTATATAAATATAATCTAAATATTAACGTCCTTTTTTCGTAGAAACATGAAACTCACAAATATTCCGAGTTTCTCAATAAAAACACACCCAGTCGAATCGCCAAATAAAATAACTTTAGAAATGCCATGCCCATTCAACTCAATCGTCCTTAAAAAAGTTCTGTTGGGTAATATATCTATAACAAATTGGCAAAAATAAGTAATATTGGTAAAATAAAACAATATCCGATGCTTGCTTCTTACCTGTAACTGTTCAGAAAATCGGCAATGTAATGTATAAGCCCACAAACCAGGCATCGTGATATATATAAGTAAAAACAATGGTATCATGCATGTAAGCCTTGCACAATTAACAAGATGGAGCCATACATAATTGAATTCAAGCACACTGATATTGTAAAACAGTTATGCTTTAAGATGCATGTGTAGACTTTTCAATTTTATTTTTCACATGAAATGAGTCGTTTAATGTGTTATAAATATGTCCTTGGTTTGTTTCTAAATAGTATAACACGAACATCCGAGTTTGACTTTGAATTAAATTCAAACTCTTTTCGAAACTTTTGTGTTATAATAGAGTAATTATTGACATTTATACCTATTTTATTCGTGTCAACAATCGGAAATATAGATACAAATGTCAACTGTTTATACACAAACCATTGTTTATATTATAGTGTATAGATACATTAAATGCAGTATGTGTCTCGAAACGCCTGTTAGTCTTGTATATGCGTCTCACTTTTGAATGTAATTCTTAAATGTGTCGCAATTGTGACAAGTAATTTGTTTCATTTCTATAACGATAGCATTACTTACTTAATATAGCGCTATAAATTGAAATAACGTGATTTCAAACTCCGAATACTGGTTTGTAAGCAAATCCCATTGTCACTGTGCAGTTTCAAAGCCATAAAACCCAATAATAAAGTAGACAGAAAAGTAGGACTGGAAATGAAAAAGTAGGACCGGAAATGAAAAAATCATAGAAATAAAATAAACCATTCCACTAACAAAATAGTGACAATAGAGTAACGCTTAGGAACAGTCGGTAATATACAGAGGACTAGGTAAACACGTACAACCGTAAAAGGGGGCTAATGAACAACGAACGCAATAATGTTATCCCCCATGCGAGAATACCATTTATAATTTGTTTTTGCACTACCCTCTTAAATATTTAATGTGTTCATTCTGATTAGGTTCATGAACAACATGAACAAAGAGTCTAACATTAACATCAATAAGTTAACAGTGAACAGTTTCTATAAGTTTCCGTTTTATTGAACATGTTATTTTAATGATTTACTATTGCATTCGCAAATACACGCGCCTCCCTAAAATGTGAATACTTGTCCTGAATGAAAGCAAGACGTTTCGGATCTGGAACTATAGAAAGCATACCGTATTTCTCGGCTGTACGTTGGTGACATTTTCTCTTGGGTCGTTAAATTAGTATTTAACACAGAGCGTAGCGAGGTGGGTGAGAGTGTAACATAATTATGATGGCAAACTTTGCTAACTGATTTTCGGCTATATTTAGGATAATGTGTTATTTTTTGGTTATCAATGTGTGTTTTTTTTCTAAGAATAAATCAGGTACTGTATTAATTTATTTAACTACATGTATTAAATTAGTTTGCTTGCCAACATAATTCGGAACTATGTTTATATTCTTCACTTGCCACCATAATGCATTATACTAAAAAGCAACTCACTATTCGTACACGCTAGTCAAGGATGCCAGTAGCTTGAATGTATTCTTATTAACTCTTGAAACGAAGAACCCATCCAACCCCAAATAAAAAGTTAATTGCGGCTTAAAAAGTTTGCATATTGTAAAATTACAACATTTAATAGATTATAAACAGGTTATCAGATTTTTCAGTAAAGCATGTTTTTAAACGTGTTTTATTGACAAATATCCCTGATACAATACTGCTAATATAAGCTTTCCCATAGGTTAATGGAATAAAGGCGGCACCACGTAATGGCTGCATTTCACAGGAAATGCTGAACTTCATAGTACAGTTGGTCGCGTAGAAATGTGGTACATTAAAAGTACCAGTGAACTTTACAAACAAAACATTTTACTCCGATCTGATTCTAATTAAAGTTTGAACACGGTAACGATATTTTAATAACATGTTTTAATTAAAATATTGCCCATATTGGTAATTATATTGTCTTCTAATAGCAAATATTATACCTCATTTGCATATTCCACTCTTTGTTTAATGTGACGTCATCCGGTCCATACAGTTGCATATTGACCGGGCGCCCGGTCCGATAGCTATATTAACGGACGTGTGAAAAAAACGATGTCAAAATAAATCATAAAACGTATTGATTTAATTTGTTGGTCAGATTCGGTATAATATAACAAATAATGTATGGTGCTTCGGTCCATATGAAGTTTATGGACTGGGCAGTCAGACCTAGAACGTTATATGGACCTCAGCTTCGCTTCGGTCCATACAACATTCTAGGTCTGACTGCCCAGTCAATAAACTTGCATATGGACCTCAGCACCATACATTATCTGTTAAATAAAGGGACGCTGGAAATCATCTTAGCGTTTAATGAGATTCGTCTGTTTTTAAACAAATATTGTCTTTCCCAATAAAACAAGACTTAGTGTTCACGATATTATTCATAACTGCTGGAAACGTTCGAAACTCTCCTTTGTCACGTACTGGCATTGTACACATGCTGGTGCATTTAACTAATACGTGTGCAAGGGTAACATTAATGCGTGCTTTTATCATTTTCATCACGAACAACTCCGTCATGTTTTCAAAATGGCGGAAGCAACTAATGCTTTTGTGCGAGTATGAACAGTAGTATATACCGTTATGTTGGGTAACAACCATAAAAAGCTCGTTTTAATTCCAGTTCTAGTTCTTGCACTACTACAAATATCTCCAAACTCTTAACATATTGTCTTACTGCCGTTAAAGCTCACGTTAAACAATATTGCGCGAAAGCTTATGAAAACTCTGGGATTAATTTATTTTGTTCTATTAAAAATTCATGCGACGTTCTTGATAAAATTTGCAATAAAAGTCTAGCTTCATCTTTAAGTGCTTATGATTTTTCTACACTATATACAACTGTACCTCATAACCTTATCAAAGACAAGCTTATTGCTCTCATTTATAAAATAATTGCTAGGGAAAATACTACATATTTGGCCTGTAACAATATTAAAGCATTTTTACACTATGTGGACTTGCCATTAAGTTTGTGAACCACTTATTTTTCTATCGGATAATATTTTCGTCAGGTATAGAACGACCGTTTATAGACAAATTGTTGGTATCCCTATGGGTACGAACTGTGCACCCTTTCTCGCAAATTTGTTTTTAAATTGCTATGAAAGAGATATCATGTTCGGTCTTTCACCAGATACCCAGGCAGATGTTATTGAAGCCTTTAATGACACCTCTCGGTATCTGGATGACATATTGAACATTGACAACGCTTTCTTTTCTACTGTGGTTATATATATATTAACGGTTCTTTTCTCGATCTCTCTATTGAAAATGGTGAAATAATTAGCAAAATCTATGTCAAGAGAGATAATTAATTTTGATACTGTTAATTATTGTTCCCCGAGCAACTTCTTATTGGGTCTTGTGTCACAACTTATTTGTTTTTCTAGAGCTTGTACTCGAGTTGATGACTTTAATATTCGTAATATTTATTTAACTAAAAAGCTACTACATCAGGGCTACCGTTACCATAAACTTCGTAAAACCTTTTAAAAAACAAATTTATTATCGTAACCCTGATCTTCTTTCCAAATATAAAAGTAATTTAAGAACTATTCTGCGACAAGGACTTTCACAACGTAACTTCTATGGTGATGTGATTTACAAACGTAAGATTATTGGTCATGATCACTTCCATACTATCTTTGTTGAACTTGTTAAAAGGTTTGTCAAAAGATATTATGACCCTATCATTTTGCAACGTACTGCATGCTTGGTGGTGGACCCATTTACAGTTTGCCATTATGCTTTCCTCTTTAATTGTACGATGACCGGACAGGCTGTGGACTCTATGACGATGCATACCTAAAGCCCAAAAGGACGGTGACGTTTAATGTTTGTCTGCGGTCTTGTCTTGTCGTGCCCTCAAGGGATTATACTCTTTATGCTCTGGCTTCTGCCATCGAGTACCTTCTTTGTGGCTTTCTAGGCTATTGATTGTTTTTGTATTTATAGATACACGAGCATCTTTGTGTTTTTATATTGCCTATAATGCTGCCTTGTCGGTTAGAGAATAGTTCATTGCGGGGATTTCTTTATTTACACAGTCCCTTTAATTGGGATGACAGTAGGGTAAGTGTGGGATTTGGTGCACCCAAGAACCTGGTTTAAACACCCAGCGGCCTTTTTGCCACTGACCGTTCCAAGTAGCCCATTTGTGCTTGTGACGGCATATGCCTTTATTATTACTATTGCCATTCTTTTTTGTCTTTTTGCGTGTTTTGGGGTTTACTGTGTTCTGTGAAAGCTGCATTTCCTGTTTTATTTTTATACTTATTTTTAACAGTCTCGAAGGTGTCTACACATGTAGCAGTGAGAACTCAGTTCCAACTGTATAGTGATACCATATCGGAATAGCACGCCGTAGCCACATAGTAGCATGATACCATACTCACATTGGCACCGTGCCGACCAGTCCTAGCAGTACCTTTCATATGCAGAACAACAAGCGAGGTAGCTACATGTATGTAACATTATTTTTTTCTGAAGTCTTTGGTGAAACCTGGCCATGAATCGAACCCACGAGGATTCCTTGACAGTCAGTTAGGCTATAAATATATTATTGTTGTTGTTTTTGTTTATAAGTATACACATCAAGGGCTACAGCAAACAATCACACAATTTTATATATTGAGTGCCTTTTTTATTGAGTGCATTGTTGAACAATCACACAAATACGGCGTGAGTTTCTGAAACGTTTCTGTTCCTTATTTTTCTTAACTACATAATGCAGAATTAAACAATCCGGAAACGTTCTTTGGGATGACAGTCATTTTTTTTTGGCGCGGCGCACCAGAGTTAGGTTTATGTTAGCTTAGGGTTAATGTTAGACGACAAAACAAAATATTCTTTTAGGACAATTTCTAGGAAAGCATCTCCCATCAGAGGTGTTTGTCCTTTGATCATTACGAGTGACTAAAAACTAACTGTGATCCCTGTCAAAGAACGCCCTCCATTTACTGTCACATGCAAAAATGTCAATATCAGTTTATTATCCAGAAAGACGAGCTGAATGCCTGTCCAAATGTAACTTTTAATAGCCAGTTTGATTGATATCTTGTTTGCGCAAAATTTGAAAATCAATGCGGAAGTTAGGCAGGATTACGAAAGTAACTCTGGAGGTAATACACAAATAATGCTATTTACGATCAAATAATTTTGAAACTGATAACATGTCCCTATGGCGGATAGATTTCATCTACACATGAATTTGAAATTAGTTTGCCGTAATACGATTTTAATTCTGTCTTGAGTTTGCGCAAAGGCGACTAACTTCATATCATAAAACAAAACAATAATCAGATAACTTTACACGTGGGAGTGTAAGAAATATCGTAATACACTAGTCGCTCATTGTAAACTCAATACCGAAGCCACATTGACGTCATCATACGACACTGATTTATAGCTATATTATTAACTGTTTGCTATGTGGCATTTATTGTGATAAATAGAAACTCACATTAATGCTTTTTAAATGTTTAACTTTATTAAACTCGCATCACGTAAGTATATCCAACTCATGTATTAAATTAAATATTAACCAGACAATCAATACATATAACGTTGTATTCATAACTTCTAGTGGTGTCGCTATTTTCTAGGATACACCATAACTTACTAAATGTTAAACTGGCGTTCCTGGGCCTGTGAACGTTCTCAAACAATCCAGACGTAGTTGCAGAAGTTGTTTATTGAATCAGTTCAAGGGAAGTAACGACTATTTCGAAAGGGACAATTACTGCAGTATGTAAGTCATCTGATGTTACACTTAAATATTAAATATGTTGATGCTGGCCAACCTAAAATGTTTGAACACGAATTTAATTTTATTAATTGTTTTTTTACCTGTAACGAAAATAACGTACTTACCTTTCAATCTTAAAGAACACGACACAATCGCAAATTCAAGGGAGATTATCAATATGTCTTAAAAACAAAGACTTTCATCTGCGAGTTGTCAGCGGTGTAATGTAACAATGTGATAGTGACCTTGAAAAATTAATGATAACCTTGATAATGTAAAAATGACCTTGATAATGTAATGGTGACCTTGACACTGATAGCAAGCATATATTTTTCTATATTCTATAAATAAGAAAACAAAATAATGCAAATTCAAAATATTTAAAATGTAGTGTTCCCTTGACGAGAGTGGACGGAATGATGATATGCAACGCCGTTATGAACTATTTTTAGACAACGTATAGAGACCACAAGAACGCAATAATGGTTTATACTTGTGATGCATTTAACGTTTCACAGCATCGACCTAGTTAGTATGCATGAAGCATTGAAACAGGGGCAAATAATTCATATTGATTTATTTGGATTTATCTGCTCTTGCTTCCCGCACACTATTACATGATGCTTATCATGCACAACAATTGGCAGTGAGTTTTGTCTTTATAGTTTAACAGGAGAATGCGGCAAACATTTTATTAAATATTAAGACGTTCTTTAAAATATAAACGGCAATAACTGCAAAATGTGTTATCAGTGTTATCTGTCATTGTGTCCTGCACATCACTACTTGCTAGTAATCTTACGCAGAACGTTATATTTTATGAGAAGAACAGTATACACACTTTACCATACATTTTAACAACATTAAACAATTTTAATAACAAATATAAAGGGCAATAACTCCAGTAATGTTTAGATGCTTTATCTGTCATTGCGTTCTACACATCGTTCCGCGCTAGTTATCATGCACAACAAGGTTGGTGTAGGTATCTTTAATGATTGTTCACGAGAATGCGACGCATGGTTTTGGACAGTCTACCATAACAGTTATAACAGACTCACTAATTTGTGTAGATTGTTTGATTTATTTGCTCATGCTTCCTGCAAACCAACATAAGACACTTATCATGCACAACAATTGTGGTTGGATTTGGTGTTATAGTTTAAAAGGAGAAGGTGACACACATTTCGGTCAGTTATAAAAGGGCAATAACTCACGTATTTTCATCTTGCTTATCTGGCCTTGCTTCATATACATTATTACGTGCCAGTTAGCTTAGTTTAAACGTATTTGTTTTCGAGCTGGTTGCGAACTGTTGGATAGTTTGTGAGGACAAGTAAATGTGATGAATATAGTATGTGTACCATATACATATATGTTATATTAATTATCAGCAATAAATGATGTGTACATAAGCTAGCGTTTCTATGACAACACATTGTTATGGTGTGTGGCAGCATTATATCTAGCAAGACATATAACATTTGAATACAGTTTTCATCAATTGACAGTTGCCTAATTGTGTGCCGTTTCGTTCGTGCTGACCATTCAATCAGTCAAAATATATAATTAATGCGACCAACTGATAAAGCTTCAATCTGCGTCAAAACTCGCTCATGAAGAAATCCCTCTAGCAATTCTTCTTTTTTTAAACTTATTTCTCTCAATCATTATACATCACTGCATGATACATTGTTATCATGTTTAGGCATTGCAGGGATGCTTTCATACTGAGGGAATGAATGGAAACAAAACTATATCAATACATGTCTATGCTAATTTGATCACGAACACGTTACGAACATGTCATTGTCTTCACGTTGTTCGTCAGCAGAATTCGTATTTTATTATCCATTTTCGTGGAAGAGTGAATATTATAATGAATTCTAGCGAATAATGAATGTGTTCTACAACGACATAATTGCATTTTTTCACTAAAACGTGACGTTTTGTCCCTATCGTGATAATAATCATTATCAAAATACTGAGTTAGAACAGATTATCAACATCTTACCCAAATGATCGAAACATTGAAACTGAATCATTGCATTACAAGCATTAGAGGACCATGTGTCTCATTACAGGGGTTTGGTGAAGAATTGTCTTTCGTTTGATGATTATCATTTTCCAGTTGTTCACTGAATTTAGTTTAAATATCAGTTATATGATGCATATACTTTAATCCTTAATACATGTAATAACCATAGTGTAAAGACAGAATCTTCGTCGTTCTAAAATCTAAATAATATCAAGGTAATAAATACTAATAAGGGGGATCTTTTGGGAGCAACAAACACAACCAAGATAATAAAGTAGCAGACTCGGTTTTAGTGAGTCTGTTCATAAGAGATCATCTAAGAAGCAACACCTCTCACACCCCTAGCATCGGCTTAAGCGGTATTCTATTTCAAAGCCACCTATATCACAGGTCACATATTTGCTTTTCGTTCTTACAGCAATCATATTACGTATTTCTTAACGTTGATCTTTATCAATGACAATATTATCACGAGGGACGAACGATTGGAAATTTTAGAACATATATGATACAAAGAGATTTGAAATATAACCAAAGTTTACAATTCATTTTAACGTGCGTTTCCTTATGCGACATGCATGTAATGTTTATACCTTCCGGCTTTATCTTAAGATAACACTGCTATAGTTGGTTAGAACAATTTTGGATACATCCTGGGCTTTTTCTAGTTATTTAATATATATCTAACACCACAACAAAATGTTAAGTACATCGTTTGCTAATTTCTCCGGATGTTGAGCTTTGATCTACAGACCTCGCGCGCGTATGCTCCCTGAAGGAGGCATGTCTGCCTTCATCTCATTTCCTTCTCGGGTTGCTGTCACAGTAGGAAGACAGACAAAACCCCTCCTGGACGCTATCTTGTTTTAATATAGGTGGACAAAACGACTTCCCTGTTTTTTCATGTGTGGACAAACCACTCCCTTAATTTTTAGAGGTGGAACAAAGAAACTCCCGTTTTTATAGGTGGACAGAAAACGTCTCATCATTTTGAAGATATATACAAAATCCTCCCCACCTCCCTCGCCCCCTGAGATATAACAAAAAACGGAGTGGGTTTTGTCAGTGAGTAGTTTAGTCCTACATTCGTCCTAATATAACCTACCTAAATGTGTTAACGGTACATAAAACCCCATTTTATTTCATAATCTATCTTCATCGTACTCTATGGTGTGTTTTATTCTGTTAATTGACTATTTAACTTGCTCATTTGATTTAGTGTGTGGTATTTGTGGTACAGTGATGTCCTAAAGTTCCAGTCTGTTTAGGTGCTGCGGTTTCTGTTACACCATTTTCTCCTTTAATATCCTCTTCCCATCTTCTTGAAATCGTTTTGTCCCGATCAATGTGAATGCGTGCATATGTTAATGGAACCGCTGACTAAGACAAATGTTTAAATGTTAAACATAACTAGCAATGAAATAATAACAAATAACTAGCATAAACCTACATGGTATCTTCCTTTACTTGATTAATTTTAACGGCAAAATATATATAAATCTTATAAGTTTCACTGTAACTGTCAAATATATCTCAAACACTGGCATACGCTGTGTTATTTTTTGATACGTAATGAGCGCATTAAGATGTTTTGGAAATAGTTTTGAAGACGGTTCCGCTGCTAATGTGATGCTATAAATTGTAAAAGAAATTTACTATTATTTTATTGTCAAGAAACAAACCACAATTTTGGTTTATTATCGAAACTCATTAATAGAAGCCATAAATATGTATTAACCTAGAAAAACGAATCGACTTTACAACACACTAATGAAGGCGGCATTTTATAAAGTAACAATTCATTACGTGGTCCGAGTATTAACTTTCATACCCCATCCAACCCCTTCTCCAAGAAGCTAAAACGGGGTTGGCAGTGGTATAAAATAAAACCTTAATTTCGGATTAACAAGTTTGCATATTGTAAAATTAAAGCATTTAATAGGTAATTTTAAACAGGTTATCGCACTTTTTCTGTAAAAAAAAAAGTTTTTTAAACGTGTTTTATTCTCGAAATATTCGTTAAAAAATCCTGGTAATATAAGCTTTCCCATCGCTTAATGGAATTAAGGTGAGACCACGTAATGTATACTGCACTAATATGAAAGATGTACTTAAATTATAGTTTGTTTACTGAATTCATACCACACGTTTTAAACGCTTAGTAATGACCTGAGTACGGTGCCCTTTTTTTGCGACTTGAGAAACCTGCTTATTTCGCGAAGCAACAGTGACATTCACTTCATAAAAACGGATTTACACTCACAAACATGTGTAAAGGTACTATGTCCATTAAAAAGACGATATATGTGTTTGACGAGAACCTAAATTTAAAGTCTAAACTTAATCTTGAACATAAAGAGAGAATATATATGTATCTTGGGTGTTCTGGACCATAACCAAATCACCCCAAATAATCTAAAATCACCATACAATTTTTTTCAGTTTACTGAAAATTAAGTCGATTTAACTGGTTATTTAGCATGTTACAGGCGCTAAATAACCCAAGATTTTAAGATTGAATTGTGAAAATGTTTTAAATTTGGATGTTTAAATTTTATTATAAAATAGAGGTTAAACATTAAAACTTAGGTTAACAAACTTTTTTTAAATAGGGGTAGTGAAGAAAACAAGTTTAATTTTTTTTGTAATATTATAAAATGTTTCTTTAATACAAAACAAATTTGTCGATTTGTTATTAGAATTTTAGTCAAATCAACGAATAAACACGAAATTAACAAAATATGTTTTTAAACCTCAATACATCTAAATCGGAGACACTCAGCGTTGTACAACTTTAACCTCCAGTATTCGTGTTTCATTCTAATCGAATGAGCACCACAACCAACACATACTAGATATCTTGCAGAAGTGCCTTTTTTACATTTTAGGCACGGTAACACCTGACTTTTTTTAATCTATATTTATGCAAACTGCAATAATCGGAATCTTTTGTTGGCTTGCTTTTACATGGATTATGTAATCCAATTTTAAGAAATTGACAAACATTGCTTTCCATTGTCTTTTTGTATATAATTATTTTATATTTAAGAAAAATTATTTTTAATATATAACAAATAAAGTATGGAAAACGAGGAGACTATAAAAAATTTAATACGTCTGTTTGATACAGAAGTAATAGATAAGCAAACACTGTCTAATGGTAATAATGCATTAAAACCAAAGGAAACTCCGAAAGAGGTTAAATCTAAAACATTAGAAAATTTACTCAAGAGACGGCGTGACAAAAAACTACGTAAAAGAGAAAAGCAGAAATATGCTAAATTACAGGAAAATGTTATAAATGAACTGAAATAGTTTAATGATAGAAAATCTAAAAAAGGTATCCCAGAATTAAAACTGGTTGACAAACCAATGTGTGGTTTATTAAAAACCATACGAGATGTCTGTTGAAAAATATAAAGACCCTCAAAAACTATTTCATGATAAAAAATCCATTATTACAGAACAAATTATCAAAGAGCTAAAAGAGACGAATGGATTAAAGTTTCAATTTGGTCTCATTGTAGATTTATTTAAAGACGACGGCGCTAACAAAAAATATACCACAGCAGTGTTACGCAGTGAACAAAATGCCATCTTGAGCTCTGAAAAATAAATGAGTTTTACGATGAGTCATCTGCATTTATACAAGAAAGCTTAGAAAGATTTACAAACACAGCATCTGGATTGGAAATTGACCACTGTGTTAAGTTGTACTTAAATATAGCAAAATATGAACCATTAAAAGGTTCTTCATATATTTCTTTACCCAAAGCAGTAGCTGATAAGAAAGCAATTATAAATGTAAAAAACGACGATGATCAATGTTTGTTTCATGCAATAAATTCAGCTTTAAATCCAGCTGCAGATCACACAGACAGATTATCAAAGTATCCTGGTATAGAGTTCTTAAAGAAAGATGGCATTGATTTTCCTACTCAAATTTCACAAATTTCAAAAGTAGAAAAACAAAACAACCTTGCTATTAATGTTTACGGATGCACAGGAAAAAGGGTATCTGTATTTCCATATAGAATATCAGAGTAACCGCAAGAAATAAAAAGAATTAACTTGCTTTTAATTTCTGAAGACGTTGAGGTTGATTTAGAAAATGAAGATGAAGATGATCCAAATAATGAAGAAGGAATCATAGATGACAATTATAACCCTGATGATTATTCCAACGAACCAAAAACAATAACAACAAAATATCACTATTGCTGGATTAAAAATCTAAATAGATTACTTTACGATCAAAACAAACATCACGGTAAAACTTACTTCTGCGATCGTTGTCTTTACGGCTTTTCAAGAGAAGATCTACTCACAAAACACAAAGAAGACTGTGATGGTATCAACAAAAATTCTTGCAGAATAGAAATGCCGAAAGAAGGTAAAAATCACACACAATTTAAAAATCCTCAAAATCAGATGCCTGTGCCTTATGGAATATATGCTGATTTTGAGAGTACAATCAAACCGCAATCAATCAAATTTGGAAATAAATCTGAAATTCAAAATGTACACGAAGCTTGTGGTTTTGGATACCAGGTTGTCAGATATGATGGCAAAGCTGAAGAACCTGTTATTTACAGAGGTGAAGATGCTGTTGAAAAGTTTTTAAATCACTTGGAAAGTGAGAAGAGTAACATTAATAAAATATTTGCTTACCCAAAACCATTAATCATGACGCAGAAAAATGAGGAAGATCATGAAAAAGCAACACACTGTTGGATATGCGAGAATGAAATAGGTAGGAAATGTGGCAAAAACGGCAGAGTAAGAGACCACTGTCATTTTACAGGGGAATATAGAGGTGCAGCACACAAAAACTGTAACTTAAAACTGAAAATAAAACCAAACAAAACACCTATACCTGTTATATTTCACAACCTCAAAGGATATGATAGTCATTTGATTATGCAAAAAATACATAAAAAGAAAGATAATATAACATGCATCCCAAATAATGCTGAAAAATACATAACATTTAGTGCCGGCCAGCTTAGATTTTTAGACAGTTTCCAATTTATGGCTTCGTCTCTGGAAAAATTGGTTAATGCAACAGACAAATCTGATTTTAAAATTACCAAAAATCAGTTTGGAGAACAAACAGATTTACTTTTACGAAAAGGTGTTTATCCGTATGAATATATGGACAGTATGGAAAGATTTAAGGAAACGCAATTACCACCCATAGAAGCATTTTACAGTATATTAAGAGGTGAAGGTATTACCCAAGAAGATTACGAATACGCTCAAAAAATATGGAAAGAGTTTAACTGTAAAACTCTTGGAGACTATCATGATTTATATCTAAAAACTGATGTAACTCTGTTAGCAGATGTGTTTCAAACTTTCAGAAAAATATGCATGAATGCATATAAACTCGATCCATTGCATTACTACACAGCACCTGGATTATCTTGGGATGCTTTACTTAAACATTCAAAAATAGATTTAGAACTTTTGACAGACATTGACATGTACTTATTTATAGAAAAAGGTATGCGTGGTGGAATTAGTATGGTATCAAAACGACATGCCAAAGCAAACAATTCACATGTAGCTGATTATAACCCTGACGAGGAAAACAGATTTTTAATGTATTTTGATGCAAATAATCTTTACGGGTGGGCAATGAGTCAGCCACTTCCATATTCCGGATTTAAATGGGTTGACTTAAAAACATTACAAGAGCTAAGAAAAGATAAAGGATATTTTCTTGAAGTAGATTTAAAATATCCTAAAGAACTACATGATAGTCACAATGATTATCCACTTGCCCCTGAAAGATTAAAAGTAAAAAAATAATGGTTATCTGAGTACCAAACAAATTTATTAGAAAATAACGTTATGACAGAACAACTAGTACCAAATCTTATGGACAAAACAAAATATGTATTACATTATAAAAATGTACAGTTGTATTTATCATTAGGCATGGAATTAACAAAAATCCACAGGGTGCTAGAATTTAATGAAATACCTTGGATGGCATCATACATAAATTTAAACACAGAACTTAGGAAAAAAGCTAAACCACAATTTGAAAAAGATTTTTACAAGCTTATGAATAACTCAGTATTTGGAAAAACAATGGAAAATTTAAGAAAGCGGACTGATATAAAACTAGTCAGAACTGACGGCTCCGAAAATGAAAAAATAAGAAAAATAATAGCCAAACCCAACTTTAACAGGCGTATAAAATTGTCAGATGAATTGTCAGCAATACATGTAAACAAAACGAAATTAACATTAAACAAATCAATTTATGTTGGAATGTCAGTATTGGATTTATCAAAGTATATGATGTATGATTGGTATTATAATACCCTGAAAAAAAGGTACGGAAATGACTGTACTTTATTATACACAGACACTGACAGCCTACTGGTAGACATTAAAACAGATAATGCATACAAAGACATGGCTGAAATGAAAGATGAGTATGATCTAAGTGATTATCCTCAAAATCACCGAAGGCATGATAATACAAACAAACAAGTATTGGGTAAAATGAAAGACGAATGTGCTGGTGTTGCTATAGCTGAGTATGTTGGATTAAGACCCAAGCTATATTCTATTTTGAGAGCGGATGAACAACTCATTAAAAAAGCAAAGGGTGTAAAAAAATATGTAATCGAAAAAAATATCAACTTTGAAAACTACAAGGATGCATTGTTTAACAAGAAAAAATACACCCATGATATGAATATGATACGCACGATGAAGCATCAAATATACGGCATAACAGTAAACAAAGTAACACTGTCACCATTTTACACTAAAAGATACATTCGAGAAGATGGAATTACAACTGATGCACATGGTTTCTATAAAAACTTATGAATTTGGGTATCAGCAGGAACAATAAGTAATTCTTCTTTGACAAATCCTCTTTGTGGCGCTGTTAATTTCAAATAATAAACTCTTATACGATGCGTCACCATATAACTTTTAATCTTGTGAATATCTACACTCCACATTGGATCAGTTGCTCTGCGTCTTCCACCTTCTTGTTCCCCGGGTTGATATAAATATCTTACACTTGCATTCATACAGATAGGATAATCTTTTAATGTTTTTGTTTCAACAGGAGGAGGCTTTTTTGTCTCCGCATTTATTGCTTTGACAACTTCTGGTAATCTCTTTACCCATTCTCTATTACGTTTTTGAGAATCTATTTCCTTAGCATACTGATAGCCAAACAATCTTTCAGCTAATGTTCTGTTAAATCTTTCCACTAAAGCTTGGTCTCTGTGTATTTCTGTTCTGCCTCATCTGATATTTACTTTATGTTTTGCCATCAACTGAGATACTGCACCCATAAATTCTCTGCCTGGATCCACTTGTAATAATTTTGGATATTTCAAATGCCGACTGTATATTTTCTCAAATGCTTTAGCAACTTCTCTACTATCCTTGGAAGTCAGTGGCTCTGCTTCTTTGTATCTACTTGCAATATCAACCACAGTCAATGCATATTTATATGTCTTGCGGCCAAAAGTATCATGCGGCAGAAATAACAAATCAGCTTGATGCACTCCATTCTTAGCAGAAACATCAAACCTGGGTCTAATTATTTTCTTTGGTGCGGGTAAATAAATCTGCCATACAGCTTGTTTTTTTAAAAATTCTAATGCCTGTTTCTCACTTACACCAGCCTCTTTTGCCAATTTTTTAACTGCTGAGTAACTTTTCCAAAATCCTTTTGGGCTGTAATAAATATTTTCCATTTTTTCTACTAAAGATTAAAATTTATATAACTATAAAGTAAAAAATGGAAATCACAACTGCACAATTTGATGAACTACTTGAAGAGCAAAATCAAAATAGCACAAAGAAATGGACAGACTTGGAAATAAATAAAATATACACTATTACAGATACAAAAATAGTGGATACTGAATATGGTCCATCCATGGTACTGACATTATTAGACAACGGTGAAGTATGGGCGCCTGATCATCTCAAAAATAAAATAGAGAAAAGTGCTAAACAACCATATTATATTCGACCACTTGGATTGAAACCATGTAAGAACAACAAAAAAAATAGGTATCATGCATATGACTTAGTCTTTCCAAAGGTTATTTCAAAGTAAACATCATTCCAAAGTATAGTTTTAAACTATTTTTTTGTTTATGAACTCAATTTATACGCCACAAATCCAGTTCCAGCCATACCCAACACAATAAACGTAATTTCTCTATTCTGTTGATCCGGAGATGGTGTATAAAAATCACTCAACTTAGGCTCCGGTTCCAAAAGCAAATGTTTGCCAGTTATATAATAATACTGCTTCATAGCCTGGTCTACATCATCAAAAGTCTGCTCTGCGTGATGCTCCTTTTGCAGTTGCTTATTAATACAATCTAATCTCTCTGTTCTTTTTTTATTCCACGCCACTTGTGCTGCGTTTAATTGTTCTACGGCTTTGTCATGCCTTTGTCTTTCCTCGTCTGAATGACTTCCCATTTTTGAAAAGAAATAGTTTGAACCGCTAAAAGCCAATGCGTTTGTTAATGCGCCACCGATCATCATTGCTACTGCACTTGCCATTTTTTTTATATATATTTTTTAAATTATTTCATAATATCCGCAGGAATAATACCTTGCTTAATCAGCATATCCTTTGTAGCCATTGCTAACATTATATCCATAGACAGAATCCCAACATCTGTCATATTAAAATCCACTTTGGGTGCTGGTCTTTTTAGTAGTTTTTTGCTAATCTCAGAATATCCAACAGTTAGAAGTGTTTCCACTCCAGCGTGATACACCATATTTACAATTTGTTTTCCGTCAATACTTGTTGCCATTTTTTTTATTTGATTATTTTTTAAAAATTATTTAAAATCAAACGAGTCTTTTGGTGCAACATGAACAGGTTGCACAACTGCAGGTTGCGTAGCAGATTTTTTGTTATAAATATACAAACCCAACCCAGCAATGCCTAATAAAACCAGACACGGTGGAATATAATTTTTAGATACGTTTATTTTGATTTCTGATTTCTCTTCACCTATTGTTATTTTTGTTATTTCATCTTGCTTTGCAGCATCTTGCTTTGCATCCTGACGCTTTGCCTTTCTTGCCGCTGCTCCTTTTTTTCCCAGCCTCTATTCGTTATGGATTTTTTACTTTTTGTTGTTCAATAGGTTGTGTAACAACAGGTATAACTTCACTCTCTTGGTTCTCCGTTTATATTATCTATAGTTTTATTTTTATTAAAATCAATATGTCTAACAGTTGTCAGTATTGCTGTAAATGGCGCTAAGCACATCCCATACCTGTAATACAACTCACAACAAGCACTTGTCAAAGCATGATTAATAAATGGGTCTTCCTCCAAATCTTCTATCAGTTTTGGTAGATTGATTACATTAAAATATTTTGATACTCCCATCACATACAAGTTAATAAAAGAATTGACTAAAGTCTTGTTCGTACTTGCTCCAAGTCTTGCTTCATATCTGCAGTAAAGTTTGTTAATTTCATCCGGTGGCATGCTATCTATATTTGTGAGTTGTATGTCTTTACCCAAATATTGACGACTACCGCCACCAGCAACTATGACGATAATCTTTCTTTTTTTGTTTCTTGTTGCTTTGATTCATCACGTTCCGTGAAACCTTCTGATATATCTTGTAATAGTTCTTCCGCATTCATTTTTATATTAGTAATCTTTTTTTTTTATCTTGAAATAAATATAAAACACAAAACAACTAGCTGCGATATTCATGCAACTAGTAATTGTTAGTATTGTTAATAGCATTGTTATTAACATTGCTATTTTTTTATTAACATTATTAATTTGCTGCAAGCATTGCTATTAACATTACTAATTTGCTATGAGCAATGCTATAAGCATTACTATATTTTTCGATATTTTCATTATATTTTCATGTCAGTATTGCTATTAACATTGCTACTTTGCTGTTAGTATTACTATTACCAACAGTTAGAAAAAAAGTAATTATTCAACCCAATAACCAGTTGGTTGGTCAGTCCTCAATATTAACTTGGAATATTTAGTCTTAGCTAAAGCTTTTCTTATTCTGGTTCTCTCCTCCAACGTCGGAATAACATCATTTTCTCTCAAACAATTTTCATAACTATCTCTGTCTTTGGTGTTAAACATACACAACCATTTTGCTTGCTCCCTAAAATCTTTCAATACAGAATTATATCTCTGTGAAATAACCCACACTGATTGTTTGGCGTGACGACCAGAGAATGCCAACTCTGACAACATATCTTTTTTCTTTGTTAATTCTTTTGTGGCGGAGCAATCATCAATGATGTATAATGTGGGCTTGCCAGCATAGTGTTGAAAAATAAACGCAACAGTTCTTGTAACATTTCTTTGACGTTGCTAACGGGATTGACAATTATTATTTTTTTATCTCTCGGGTTTCTCACATCTCCTATCCAGGATCTATTTTTATAAGCCTCGTTCCACTCTATGGTTGGACACAATATAATTATATGTTCAAAAATTCCAACATACTCTTGTTCAAGTATGTCAAGAACAAACTCTGTTTTGCCGCAGCCTGTCTGACCACATAAAATGGCACAGTGCGGATATTTAGGATATTTTTGTTTGTGCAAACTAGTATAGTGATTCTTTGAATCTTCCATCTTCGAAATTAATTTGCGCGTCTTGTATTATATATATATAAATATTTAAAGGTTGATCTGCATCTGCTTTTTTATTTATTAGTATCGTTATGCCTTCACTGCCGTTTTCTATTCTTCTTCCACTGCCGTGTAATAAATTGTCATCACATGTTCTAAGGTCAAGCCACAAAGCATATGATTTTGTCAGATAAGTCTCAAGAGAAACATTGGTAAAGTTTAAGTCCTTCGCCACTATGTCTGTCTCTTTGTTTCTTTTTGATGTCAAGGCAAAATATTTTTTGATTTCATCCCAATGTTGATATGCCTTCATGCCCTGACTATACAACTGATGTGGTACGCCCTCTATTGTCATTTCAACCTTTTCAATCTTTGGGTTGTAAAAGGATTCCGTGTCTGTTCTGTTTGGGTCTTCAAACAGCATTAAAATACCTTTCATGCTCCGTGCTGGTACATTAATGTTGATGTTCCAAAGAGTTTCAGATTTGCTTGCTATTATTTTTCTATGTCGCAAGATACGATCATACATAAATACTATCTTACCATTGGTTTGCTGTCTTATTTGTCTGGCTAATTCAACATCACTAACCATATCAAATTCCAAGCAGATATTTTTTATTACATAAGATGCATCAGCATCACTGCTTTTGATAACTTTGTTATAATCGTTAAACGTTAATTCATATTCTAGCCTATCACCAAGCCCCGCTTGATAAAATGGCATATGACTTTCTAACATTTCAAAGTCCAGTGGAATACAAAATCTATTTCCATAAGCTGCTGCTATAGCTTCATCTTTGGTGTCTGAGGAAGCATCTCCCGCACCAACTCTATGTTTTAGCATGTTTGCTTTACCAATACCTTGGTAAGCTGTGTTTAATCGTTCGGTAGGGCTTTTCCATAAATCTACATAACAATGATATATATCACTGTCATCTATTGACATGACTTCATTGCCACTTATTCTTATTGTCATTTTTTTCACAATTGCTCTACCCAGATTCTGGTATAAAGTAGCGTTGGCGTCTGTTCTGCTTTTAAGTTCTATTTCAAAGGCAAGACGAGCAGTACGTGGAACTATCACATCATTAGTACTTAGATTTGGAAATCTCACAAGCAGTTGCTCGTTTTGATCTATTGTTGATGGATTATTAGTTATTACTACACTTGTGCGGATGCCTTTGGCACCATGAGGTTCTCTTAGTTTTATATAAGGGTTGAGTTTGTTTCCGTAAGCTGACATTGTTTTTATTTTTTAAATATATTTTTTAAAATTAAATAAAATAAACAATGGCTGAGGGTGGATTTGAAAATCCTACGTTTGATCCAAATGTTGAAGATGTGGATGCCTTTATAAGTGAATTACTTGATGATGACAAACTAGAATTTATACAGCCTGGCTCAGAATTCCAGAGACAAATTGTAAATGAAAATAACTATATTGATCAGCTTCAAGGGGAAGATAAAACAAAGGAACAGTTTACACAAAAAAGGTTGTTAGTAGATCATTTTTTTACTGAAGTTAATGCTGAGATCAGCGGAATTGATTATAAAAATGATTTCAGAGTGGCTGAGGACGAAATCGGTAGAACACTGTTATATGCAGTTGGGACGGATGATGTTCCACTTACCTATTATAAGGGAAATAATCCAGAAGAACCAATCAAGTTTTTTTAAGCTGGACACTTTAGTTAAAAAACATGGTATTAATTTTATCAGAAATATTTTAAAAGATTATGATTTATTAGTTCCACGTGAAAGAATTGCTCGGGGTAGGGCAGAATTTGCAGCCTTGACAAAAACAAAAGATACCCTCACAAAAGCAGGAGAAGATATACCAATGCAAACTTTTTCAACAACTGAAGATATGCAAAATGCGTTAGATGCCATAGGTTCAGCAGAGAGTGATTTGAGTAATATAATAGATGAAACTCATCCTAAAACTGCTGTTCAACCAGAAGATCTAACACTGCGAGAGATACGAGGTTTAGATAAGAGATTGCAAAACTTTCGTGGAGAACTTACTAATAATCTCTCAAAGCTTACTGAGCTTGATAAAGACATAACAAAAGAAAAACAAAAATTAGAACAGGTTAGCACCCCCGGGCAGGAGGATGAGTTTTAACTAGAGCGCATACGTGACAGAATAAAAAACTTAGAAGATGAAAAAAGTGCAGGACTTGAAGCGGCGAGTGAAAACAAAGAAGCATTACGCAGTCAAATAAACAGGATAAAAGAAACTATAAATAAGGTGTTAAAAGAAGACACAACATTGGGTGAGAGAATAAAAACATTATTCAAAGAGCAAGGTATTACTATTGTTAGTATTTTGACTGCCTTTGGTATGATTATCGAGGTATTAGTCGCGGCCATTATTCCTACATCAAGTGCTGCACCAACTCCAAAGCCAACTCCAAAACCTGATCCATCAAGTGTAAAAGACTGGATAAAAAAACAACTACTTAATCTTGGTAAACGTCTCGCTAATTTAGCTGGTAAAGCTGCTGCAGCACTTCCAGGAGTTATTGGTGCAATAGTATCATGGCTTTTATCTGCAACAGGTAATGTTATTAATTGGCTTGGTAACAATCTATGGGCTTTGCTTGCGTTTGTTTCCGGGTTGTTGTATGTGGCAGCCAAAGAGTGGTTCAGTAAATCTCGTAAATAAGTAATGCAGCAAGACTTATTACTATAGTACCAACAATTATAGGTGTTTTGTTATCTTCATGTTCAATCGCTATTTTTTTTATTTCTGGTGGGTTATGCTCCACAGTTTTATGTATTGATTTATCAAAGTCTGGCAAAAATGTTTTTGTTGTGGTGCCTTGAAAAGGTTGAACAATTTTTGGTATTGGTTTTACATTCACATCATTATTCAATCCTAATGCTTGCGCATCGGTTGCTATTACAATTTCATTATTGTAGTCTTGTATTGTTCCGATTCTTAATTCCATGTCACTCGGAGACATGTACAATTCACTTCCATAGACAAAATTTACTTTACTTCTTGCATATTTTAGGGTGTTTTCATATCTTGAAATTTGACTGGGCAAGTCGATTGGGCTATTTATTGCGTCCTCTACATTTGCTAAAAATTGTTTCTGTGCATCAAATGCCGTTCCAGTTCCAAGTATATCTGTTCTTGTTTGTGATTGTGAGCCAAGAATTGCCCAGCAGTATGTTCTTATGCTGTCATTGATTCTTTCTACTCCTGCTCTTGTAAATCCAGATGAACCATCTAGTATAAAAGTAGACCAACTATTGTCAGCCTCAGATCCTTGTGCAATGTAATCAATGTGATATGTTTTATCACTCTCATAAACTGTAAAACTCATCGTTTTGTTGTCGTATACAGTATTTACCAAAGGATGATAACCAATATTTGTCCAGTAATTATAAATTGTTCCTAGACCATCATTATAGCTTTGTTTCTGTCTCCAGTCATCATAAATATCAACATTAAACTCCTTGCATATTCTCTCGTATGCGTTTCGGTTATATGTGTTATTAAACGCATTCCAATTTGAGTCTTGCGGCATTGCTACACTCATTTCAAATAATATTCTTCTGACTTGGTAGTAGACATGAAATCGAAATAACGAACCAACCAGGGCATCAGCTTTTAGATGATTGTTGAAATCAACGCCACACCCAGTTGTCGCACACCAAATAGCAAAATTCAACTGGTTCTGCCAAAATGACATCCAATCTGTTCCCCAGCGTTGGACTATAGCATCTGATTTGACGTATGAAAGTTTGTATTTTTCAAAGACATTGGGAAATGATGCTTTAAAGCCTTAACCGTTTGATGTAATGACTATGTTTTGATTTATTATATCTATCACTTTCTTGCTGAAAGTATTTGAATATTGAGCATCTGGGTTATATTTGAATTCTTTAGAAATCATTTTTATTTGTATTTTATATATATATTAAAAAAAATGTTTCATACAATTTCAAACATAGACAATTCTATTAACTTACAACAGTATATCGATAATAAAAATGGAGATAAGCGCGTTGGATTAAAAAGTTTTACATACACTATTGGGTGGTTTAATATTAATAATTATGAAGTCATAAAGACAAAAAACCCAGATAAAGTTTATCGTATACCAGGTGGACTTATAACTTTCAAGACTTGGTAGAAGATTTTAGCAATTTAAATAAAAATATTATCCTAACCATTTTTGCACAAAGTGCTACAGCCATTTTAAATACGTCAATAGAGACACGAATGTCAAGCGGTCTTTCAAAAATACTGGGGTTCGAGGACAGAAAATGGTTAAACGGTATTCAGGCCGGAATTCACCCAATTAATTTAGCTCCTTATAAACAGCTATATGTTCATCTGGAACAAGTTAATACGAGGAGTAATTATTTCAATGGTGCGCCAAGCACTATTATAGGGGTTATACCTGTAGTAAATAAGCAGTTTGGGGATATTGTATATACACGTTTTTATCCTGAATATCACTGTCTTACAAATGGTGCAATTACTGAATTGAAAATAGAAGTCAGAGATGAGTATGGCAACAAAATAAATAAACACGGTTTGCCTATGGGTTGTGTTTTAGAAATTATTTAAAAAATATATTTTTATAAAAAAAACAATGAGTATATTTGGACCAACAAGACTTAAAAAAACAGAAGACTTAGAGGCTTTGATAGATATTGTTCAAGATTTACATAGGCGAGTTTTGCCTTTTGTTGACCAGTTTAATCATTTGAGAGATAGAGTTGATAATCTTAAATATGGGATTATAACAATATTTGCGGAGGCTAAGGGCCCACTTGTGTTGAATAGAATACTCTCATTTGGTAACGGTGGGGCAGAAACAAATGTGGGGCATGTAATGACACGCCGTGGACGGATTATGGGAATAGGTTTAGCAAGTGACCGATTAATTGGTGACGTAACTGTAATAGTTTCTGTCAATGGTGTTGAACAACCAAATTATGGCATAACGCTTCACATCATCCCACGCAATCATGATAACTTTGATAGTCCTTTAGAGATTGGTGCTGGTTCTGTTGTTAACTTTGTATGCAAGGTTGCTAACGCTTCCGCTGTAAATACGGTGGCATCATTATTAATTGAATTAATTTCATTTAATTGTACAAGCTGGCTTGATTTTTGTATCAACAAAAATATATTATATACAAAATTGTATAACAGTATGCTAATTATTGTACTGGGTATTGAGAGCTTGCCCTTAAAAGATGTGTTTAATAATTTAATATTAAAAATTTAGTCTTTGGACTATTTTTTTTTTATAAAAAATATAATGTTATAATTATATGATGAAAAAAAATGGAAGAGGAAGAGGAAAATGAAAATGAAGAGGAAAATGAAAATGAAGAGGAATATGGAATTGAAGATGAAAATGAAGAGGTAGAGGAATACGGAATTGAAGATGATGATGAAGAGGAAGAGGAAATTATATGGATAGACTGGAAAAGATGGCCATTTTTTGAAAATGTTAACACGTGGTTACCAATATTTATAATTATTTTTATTTTTTGCCTACAAACATATATATAAAAAAATAACAAAGAGTACAGTCACTGCTTGGCAGGGATTGATGGCATCCATGGTTTTTTGCTCATTTTTATAAAACATATTTATTTTTTTACTCACCAGGTTTAACAGGAATCATAATAGCCGGCTGATTAATATTCCCACTGGGAGTCTTGAAAGTAACAAAGATTGAAAACTTAACCAAATCACGTTGCTTAAAATCCTGTCCGGTTGATAACGCTACCGCTGTAAATACGGTGGCATCATTATTAATTTAATTAATTTAATTTTTTATCAATAAATAAAAAAAATGAAGCAACCAACAGCACCAAGTTTATATCCTGAGTTGCCAGTGGAAGACGGACAAAATTATAGATTACAAAAGATTTCAGAGATTGAACGAAAGTTAATTACAGAGCGAGACACACGCACATCTCTTTATAAGAAATATAAACGTGGTATTAATATTACAGATGGAATTGACACTACCTTAATATCTGCAGGTGTTATTATGGCTGGGATTGGATTTGTTGTTCCAGTTGTGTTACCTTTAGAAATAGCAGCAATAGTATGTGGAGCTACAGGTGTTTGTATTAATTTTATTAGACGCAAGCTTATGCAAAAGCTCAAAAACATCATGAAATAAAAACTTTGGCAGAGTCAAAGTTAAATAGTATAAAGCAGTTAATATCAAAAGCGTTCAGTGATGCACAAATATCTGAGCAAGAGTTTAAGTTGATTTTAGATGAACTGGAAAGATACTATAATTTGAAACAGGATATCAAACAAAAGAAACTTGAAATTAGTGAAGTTCAAAAAAAGGAACTAGTAGAGCAGGGAAGAAAGGAAGCAATGGCAACCTTACAAAAAAGTCTAAAAAGTGTGTGATTTATTGTTTTAGTAGTGTGTTTGAGTATGATCCACCACCTTTGTATTCAAGATCGGAAAATTGTTAATTTGAATGTAATTTTGATAACAAATCGACAAATTTGTTTTGTATTAAAGAAACATTTTATAATATTACAAAAAAATTTAAACTTGTGTTCTTCACTACCCCTATTTTAAAAAAGTTTGTTAAGCTAAGTTTTAATGTTTAACCTCTATTTTGTAATAAAATTTAAACATCCAAATTTAAAACATTTTCACAATTCAAGTTTTAAATCTTGGGTTATTTAGCGCCTGTAACATGCTAAACAACCAGTTAAATCGACTTAATTTTCAGTAAAAATTTTGTGTGGTGATTTTAGATTATTTGGGGTGATTTGGTTGTGGTCCAGAACACCCAAGATACATATTTAGAGAGAGTAAAAAAAATGCGACGTCGCATGCTTCTGCCGTAACGACTGCGAAGCATCGAGCATATCTGGGACGTCGTGTACGTCAGGATGACCCTATCCAAAGTGTTCAGGACCTTGCAGCTGCACTTGTCTGCAAATGGAACGCATTAGCTCCAGAATTCTTCAGTTCCTGAGTTGCGTTTCTATTTCGCTTCAGTATAGTATCAATACCGTTGATTTAAATTTCTAATTGCATGGCTATTTGTTGATTAAATATTAAATATAAATTAGCAATGTATTAACCTTCTTGTGGGTATAGCTTTAACATTGTCTCTATAGTTATAAGCAAATAGTAAATATTGCCAACGAATATTATTGACTGCCCTTAGAGTACAAATTCTGCACACTAAAATAGTACGCCCTTATAACATAGATCTTATTATAGAGTTTGCTATATTGCAGTTTTGAATTTTGCGACGGTATATCAGTTGTTTAATGAATACACATCAGCGGAGCCATTAAACACATCAGCGGAGCCATTAAACACGATTTGCGGCCGTTTAACGACTGATAAACCGTCGAAAAAGTCAACATTTCAAAACTGGTTTACCCATTTCTAACTCATGTTCTCCGAGCACGTTAAAGAACCATAGGAATCTATTCGATTATAAGAGTAGGGCAGGTTCCCGGATTCCTATGTATCCTTCCCCTCTCTCTGGGGAGGCTCTAAATAACCTATACTGTGTTGATGAGCCGTTAAAACAACATTCAATTCAATTCATTTTTTTTAGAGTTTTCCTTACAAACGCTTTGAAATTAAACTAAATGACGTCACGTTTGAGATGGTTAACGTCACATGAATGTATTTGCGACGGGTTATCAGGGTGACTATACCACATGACCTATGACGTCATTATTGCTAATTCGTGAAGAGAAAAATTGTAAACATTCGCTCACATCGAAAGCTTCAGAGTGCGATAAGATTTGTATTTCTTAACCATTTTCTACCAAAGAAATCGCATTCGAACGAAAAAAATGTACTCTACCCTCGACTGATATTATTTTTTTTGTGAAAGTTGGTACTTTTGGTAAACACTTTGGAAAACTTCTGAAAATGCACCAGAACAAATTGCTAATCCGTGAAGCGTACTATAATTTTGCGCATATTATGAACAAAATACATGCATATAACCCCGTTTTTATCACGAAAATTTCCACAATATTATTTCACATCAGGTAAGCGAAAGGGTTTTGTGTCAAAGAACCTGTTCGCAAGAATTAATACATTTTTAAATTATGCTAATCCGTGAAGTCGATTATTTTATGCTAAACCGTGAAGTCCTTTGTGTTGTCAATTATCTAAAACTTTATAAAACCTATATTTTATCGTTATTTTGTCCGTCGTCAGACTTCGTCCGTCGTTGTTGTCTTCCGTCGTCATCGTAAACATTTAAACAATATATGTGAAACCACTGGGCGAAATTGCATAAGACTTCACAGGAACGATTTCTGGGTGGTTATCTCTCAATGTTATTCAAAATCTGGCAATCAACCCAGAACTCGGGTTGGCATGCCAACAGAAGGAAAATATAGGAAGGTGGGATATAGTCCTGCAGTTTTATATTCTAGAAAAAATCCATTATAAACCCTTACTATACACAGGGCTTTATATATGACGAGGATATGACACGGCAGTACAAACGCTGTATTCAACTCAGAACACTTGTCGTCCAGGTAAGTTTATCGATTATACGCTGCATTTATCGATTTTTACTACGCTTATCGTGGTGGTATGCGAGAGTCCTCGATGTACGGCACACCCATCTACATTGCAAACAGACATTATATATCCTTGTTTTACTGATTTTTTATATATTCTACATTGCCAGAAAGCCAAATAAATAACCTTTCTATTAAATGGTATACTTTTATTCCAAATAACGGTTAAATAAATAGGTAAATATTCGAGTTGGAAAGGAAATATATCGCATATTTTTCTTTTCTTAAAGCGTTTACACACATCACAGTGTGTTCATTGTTTTGGTTACATGTATTGTTTAATGAATATTTACATAAGATGCATGGTTAGAAAGCCAAATAAATAACCTTTCTATTGATTGGTGTTCTTTCAAACAATTTCTTCAAAGGTTAAATGAACGTGGAGAATCTCGAGTCGGTAAACAAAATAAAAGCGTTGCCGCAATTATCAAGTCGTTATTTTTTTCAGTCTAGATAATGTTTGTGACAATCACAATACATTTAAATGATTTATTAAGTGAGCAAAATAAAATTATCTTTTTTAACTTTTCTATAAATGTTTGTTAACAACAACTGGTAAAACCTCGACTGCATTGTGCATTATGAATCGTGTTTTTAGCACATTTTAATGGCTTTATTTTATTGTTTTGTTCTCAAACCAGGATGTGTGAAATTGCGATGACCGACGTTCGTGCAGCTTCTTTTTTATACGCCTTTCACGCTTTTTGTATATTTGTCGATCTTTGTTCATATGCAATTTGTGTTTGGTGTAGTTTTTAAGTGGGTTATGATTTTAATCTAAACAATATATATGTATATTTCTAAGTTGGCATTTGAACGTGTTTTTCTCTCTCTCCTGGATTAGCATGTACACTTCTCAAAACTGCTAACTACACCGCTACGTTTTGGGTTATATATATCGATGGGTTGAATGTTTTTCAATAAAATAAAAAGGAAATACCAATTCAATCATTTTTACATCATTTCATTTTATTTTTTTCATGGGCAATGCTAGAACTAAACCACAATAAGCAATTACAAACGACCCATGTAAACACTAAAGTCACACTTTTCCCATATCTACATGGGCAATGCTAGAACTAAACCACAATAAGCAATTACAAACGACCCATGTAAACACTAAAGTCACACTTTTCCCATATCTACATGGGCAATGCTAGAACTAAACCACAATAAGCAATTACAAACGACCCATGTAAACACTAAAGTCACACTTTTCCCATATCTACATGTAGATATGGAAAAAGTGTGACTTTAGTGTTTACATGCGACCCATGTAAACACTAAAGTCACACTTTTCCCATATCTACATGTAGATATGGAAAAAGTGTGACTTTAGTGTTTACATGGGTCGTTTGTAATTGCTTATTGTGGTTTAGTTCTAGCATTGCCCATGAAAAAAATAAAATGAAATGATGTAAAAATTATTGAATTGGTATTTCCTTTTTATTTTATTGAAAAACATTCAACCCATCGATATATATAACCCAAAACGTGAGCGGTGTAGTTAGCAGTTTTGAGAAGTGTATATTTTATGGAAGGTAATTATTTTCTCTCAGTTAAACCGTACCTGTCGATTATTGCAAGTAATAACATACATATTGAAATTGTGTTTAGGGTAGTTTTTAAGTGGGTAAGTTGTTAAAATCAAAGTCATAATAACCTACTTAAAAACTACCATGAACACAATTTCAATATGTATGCTACCCGTATTACATGCAAATATCAACAGGTACTGTGTAAGTGAGAAAAAAGTTTACCCTTTTATAAAATATACATGTTCATCCAAGAATATAATATTTTTCAAAATGGCCAAGTTATTATTTTTTTTAAACCAAAGTCATAATCCATTTAAAAACTACCCTAAAAAATAATTTCAATATGTCTGTTATTACTTGCAAGCATTAACAGGTACAGTTTAATTGAGAGAAAAAAAGGTTACCCTTTCATAAAATATACATGTTGATCCAAGAGAATTAATATTTTTTCAAAATGGCGAAGTTAAAAAATTTATTTTGTTAAAATCGAAGTCATAATCCATTTAAAAACTACCCTAAACACAATTTCAATATGTCTGTTATTACATGCAATCATCAAAAGATACTGTGTATGTGAGAAAAAAAGTTTACCCTTCCATAAAATATACCTGTTGATCCAAGATCTTTCTTTTTTTTCAAAATGGCGATTTTTTTTTTTTGCTAAAATCAAAATCATGACCCACTTAAAAACTACCCTAACATAATTTCAATATGTCTGTTATTACTTGCAATCATCAACAGGTACAGTTTAATTGAGAAAAAAAGTTTGCCCTTCCATAAAATATACATGCTAATCCAGGAGAAAAAAAAACACGTTCAAAATGGCCAAGATAAAAAAATACATATTTGTAGAAATCAAAATCATAAACCAACATAACTACACCAATCACAAATTGCATATGTTTTGTATGATAAACAAAGATCGACACATATATAAAAAGCGTGAAAGGCGTATAAAACAAGCAAACAAGAAACTGCACGAACGTCAGCCATCTTTTTTTCATCGCAATTTCACACATCCTGGTTTGAGAACAAAGAAATATAAAAATATCGGACAGGGAAGTAGCATTCAAGAAGGACAGTCAACCACAAAACACAGAAACAAACACGCAAACAGACAAACAAGAAGGTAAAAGTAATAATAAGCAAACGACATCACAAACACAAAAGGGTTGACAATAGGGCTACCGCCTTGGAAAAACTAAAAAAAGCAATTAAAAACTTGCTAAAAAAACGAACAACCCAAGCAAATCGTGAAAAGGATACTTACAATTACGTTTTGCAGCAACTAACTTGGAAATGAGAGCATTTAATAATCACTGCAACTAGATTTTGTCAACATTTTAGCTGGCTAAAAGACTAAATCAGCCGACTTTAAAACCGAGAAGAAAACAAACAAACACCAATAATGTGTTGTTCGAATTATCATTACCATGTTTGCCGATCTTACTTTTTTTATTGATACATATGTGTTTGTTAATTACGCAATCGATATGCCAGTATAATACATTAATCACACGATTCTTAATTGCTAAGACAATGCAGTCGAGGTTTTACCAGTTGTTCTTAACAAACATTTATAGAAAAGTTAAAAAAGATCATTTAATTTTGCTCACTTAATAAATCATTTAAATGTATTCTTATTGTCACAAACATTATCTAGACTGAAAAAAGAACCGCTTGATAATTGCGGCAACGCTTTTATATTGTTTACCGACTCGAGATTCTCCACGTTCATTTAACCTTTGAAGAAATTGTTTGAAAGAACACCAATCAATAGAAAGGTTATTTATTTGGCTTTCTAATCATGCATCTTATGTAAATATTCATTAAACAATGCATGTAACCAAAACAATGAACACACGGTGAAGTGTGTAAACGCTTTAAGAAAAGAAAAAAATGCGATATATTTCCTTTCCAACTCGAGATTTTACCTATTTATTTAACCGTTATTTGGAATAAAATTATACCATTAGAAAGGTTATTTATTTGGCTTTCTGGCTATGTAGAATATACAAAAAATCAGTAAAACAAGGATATATAATGTCTGTTTGCAATGTAGATGGGTGTGCCGTACATCGAGGCCACGATAAGCGTAGTAAAAATCGATAAATGCAGCGTATAATCGACAAACTTACCTGGACGACAAGTGTTCTCAGTTGAATACAGCGTTTGTACAGCCGTGTCATATCCCCGTCATATATAAAGCCCTGTGTTTAGTAAGGGTTTGTAATGGATTTTTTCTGGAATATAAAACTGCAGGACTATATCCCACCTTCCTATATTTTCCTTCTGTTGGCATGCCAACCCGAGTTCTGGGTTGATTGCCAGATTTTGAATAACATTGAGAGATAACCACCCAGAAATCGTTCCTGTGAAGTCTTATGCAATTTCGCCCAGTGGTTTCACATATATTGTTTAAATGTTTACGATGACGACGGAAGACAACAACGACGGAAGAAGTCTGACGACGGACAAAATAAAGATAAAATATAGGTTTTATAAAGTTTTAGATAATTGACAACACAAAGGACTTCACGGTTTAGCATAAAATAATCGACTTCACGGATTAGCATAATTTAAAAATGCATTAATTCTTGCGAACAGGTTCTTTGACACAAAACTCTTTCGCTTACCTGATGTGAAATAATATTGTGGAAGTTTTCGTGATAAAAACGGGGTTATATGCATGTATTTTGTTCATAATATGCGCAAAATTATAGTACGCTTCACGGATTAGCAATTTGTTCTGGTGCATTTTCATAAGTTTTCCAAAGTGTTTACCAAAAGTACCAACTTTCACAAAAAAATAATATCAGTCGAGGGTAGAGTACATTTTTTGCGTTCGAATGCGATTTCTTTGGTAGAAAATGGTAAAGAAATACAAATCTTATCGCACTCTGAAGCTTTCGATGTGGGCGAATGTTTACAATTGTTCTCTTCACGAATTAGCAATAATGACGTCATAGGTCATGTGGTATAGTCACCCTGGGTTATGAACTATTTAAAGTCGTAATATTTTTAACTTTAACCATTTGGATTGCAGAATCTTCGTCAAGTGCGTTAGAATTATATTTAATCGGTTTCACTTTGGTTCTTCACAACAAGACAGTACACAAGCAATGTGTTAACATGGTTAAAGAGTGAATAGCATATAAGTAGTATTACTAGTTTCGATGTTGTACACGTTTAATGTTTTATATCCGAACATCATTCAATCTGTATCTATTTCGAATTGCAATTGCTGACAATTACTGCTTTAAAGGTTAAAATAACGTGTATATATATAACATAGGTATAAAAGTCGAACAGGAAAAGTGGCATTCACAAAACACAGTCAACCAAATACAGGCAATGACATACAATACAAAACAAATTACAACCATAAATCGAAGAAAAGTTGTGACACAAACAAACATAAATGGTAACCATTGGAACGGTCAGTGGCAAACAAAACAGCTGTGGAAATTCCCGTTACAAACAAGGCATCGTGATATATATAAGTAAAAAAGTATCATGTATGTAACCCTTGCTGATTAACAAGATGGGGCTATACATAATTGATGTATTTTTTTTTTGTATAGTATTTTACGTCATTTTCAGCACATGTAATGTTATATATCACGCTGAAGGCAGACCGCCCACTTTTCCTGGGTAGAACCACTACTGTACACCTCCCGCCATCCGTAAGAATCGATAATAGAAGTCAAGCACAATTGATATTGTACAACAGTTATGCTTTAAGATGGATTGATATACTTTACAATTTTATTTCTCACATGAAATGAGTCGAGTAATATGTTATAAATATGTCCTTGGTGTGTTTCTAAATAGTATAACACGAACATCCGAGTTTGACTTTGAATTAAATTTAAACGTTTTTCGAAATAAGTGTGTTATAATAAAGTAATTATTGACATTTATACCTATTTTATTCGTGTCAACAATCGGAAATATAGATAAAAATGTAAACCTTTTATACACAAACCGTTGTTTATATTATATTGTACATTTTATATAAATGAAATGCAGTATGTGTTTCGAAACGACTGTTAAGTCTTGTATAATATGCAACTCTTTCTTGAATATAATTCTTAAATGTGTCGCAAATGTGACAAGTTAATTGTTTCATTTCTATAACGATAGCATTACTTAATTACTATAGATCTATAAATTGGAAAAACGTGATTTCAAACTCCAAATACTGGTTTGTAAGCAAATCCCATTGTCGCTGTGCTGTTTCAAAGCCATAAAACCCAATAATAAAAGTAGACAGAAAAATAGGACAGGAAATGAAAAAAGTAGGACAGGAAATGAAAAAGGTAGGACAGGAAATAAAAAAAACATAGAAATAAAATACACCATTCCACTAACAAAATAGTGAAAATAGGGTAACGCTTAGGAACAGTCGGGAATATTGGTAAAATACAGGCCACTAGTTAAGCAAGTACAACCGTAAAAAGGGGCAAATGAACAACGAGCTAAATAATGTTTGTTATCCCCCATGCGAGATATCATTTGTAATTTGTTTTTGCACTATCGTCTAAAGATTTTAATGCGTTCATTCTGATTAGGTCCATGAACATAGAGTCTAACATTAACATCAAGAAGGTAACAGTGAACAGTTTCTATAAGTTTCCGTTTTATTGAACATGTTATTTTAATGATTATCTATTGCATACGCAAACACACGCGCCTCTCTAAAATGTGAATATGTGTCCTGAATGAAAGCAAGACGTTTTGGATCTGGAACTATAGAAAGTATACCGTATTTCTCGGCTGTACGTTGGTGCATTTTTCTATTAGGTCGTTAAATTAGTATTTAACACAGAGCGTAGCGTGGTCGGTGAGAGTGTAACTGTCACAAAATAATCTTAGAACGTATTGGTCGTACATAGCTCTTGTAAGCACTTGGCGACATCTGTCAGTCCATTGTTCAGTTGAAACAAATTCACCAGTTACATGATATTTTTGTGTACCACGGAAAAACGAGCACATTTTATAGAGCCGGTAGAGGGAGTACGGCAGGGCCGTTCAATAAGTTTATATGTGCGTTGATGCATGTAAAAGTATACTATTAGGTATTTTACAATCTATCTCTCTAAAGGGCAAAACTGTTTTAGGGTCCTTTCGTGTAGATTTTAAGACTGCGCATTTGTCGCAGAATGAATGTGGAAAATGAGGGTTTGGACGGAACATTGGTTATAAAATTCATTGTTCTCCAGTCATGGCCGGGATTGATTGAAAGTTGCTTTGTTTGGAGTAGAAGTTGGAAAAGGTGAAATTCGCAGGCAATATGTGGTCAGTATTTATTTTATGAAATTGTATCGTACATTTGCATTCAGTGGACGTCGCCATCTTGTTTGGCGATGTTACTACATCCGGTTAGCTCTTATGTTTCTCAAACATTAACTTGATACATCTAGCATATGATTCTGAAGTTAACTTTATTAGATATAATTACTGTAGTCGATCATTAATTGAACGATATTAATTTGATAGCGTTTTATAGTAAGCTCATTAGTTAACGTTGAGAGGACATGCATGTATATATGCATATGTGTATAACTCATTAATTAAAATTACAAGATTAAATTGATAACGTTATATATTAGGTGCATTGGTTAACGGTGGTTAACGGTGAGGTGCTATACTTGAATATATGCCGATGCGTATGCATGGTATTGTAGAATACGTATACATTGCTACACATCATAATTAGAGCGTAGCTCACATATATTTACTAGATAATGATTTGTTTGTGTACTGATAATTGTATAAGATTGATGTGTTAATGAACCGACATCTAAAAGTATGTAATATTACAGCCTAAGCCTCCCGGAGTGGAGCTAATCCTTAAGGGTGTGTAGGCTCTCTAGGTGATTCAACGGGAATCAACGCATAACGTAACGAGCGGTGGAGTGGGTCCCCGTACTTGGACAACATGGTCCAGTTCTCATAGGAGCAACAACCCCGGGACACGCGGTGGGCCCGTCATCAGTGGAGGAACTAAACCCACAACCTCGGCGGAGGTTATTCATCGCGTCATAATAGATATCGCGTCATCCTATTCATCGCGTCATCAACCCTTATAGAAGGCATATGATAAAAATCACCAATCATTGGAGTCGCGCATCATTCTTTGTAACGTTTGTGAACATCAACATTGTTGTAACTGCAACAACACTTTAGTGTCATATACACAATCAGTAGTCAGTCGACACATTCAGTATTTGTGATAATACAACGAACGTCTTAAACGTTCATGAAAACAGTCTTTTTCATATTTCATCTGTGTATTCGCTTGATTTTCTTGATGATTGTATATATATTTAACATATTTTAAAAGTTGCATTAAACTTATGTAAATGCATTCACCGTCATTGATTCTTTCCTGAGTTAGTCCCAACCACTAGGGTCATCTTGCGACAGTAACATAATTATGAGGGGGCAAACTTTGCTGATTTTCGGCTATATTTAGGATAATGTTTTATTTTCTGTTTATCAATGTGTTGTTTTTTCTAAGAATGAATCAGGTACTGTATTAATTCATTTAACTATTAAATTAGCTTGCTTTCCAAAATAATTCCGAACTATGTTTATATTCTTGACTTGCCACCGCAATGCAGTATACTAAAACGCAACTCACTATTCGTACCCGCTAGTTATGGATGCCAGTAACTTGAATGTATTCTTATTAAAACTTGAAACGAAAAAGTTAACGACTTTTTAAGTCAACCAAATTAGCGAATAGCTTAATTCAATACATGGAACAGAATTATACTGTGCTCAGTATGTTTTCTTTCTTTCTGTCAAAACCTCTTTGTAAATTCTTCTGTAAACAAACGGAGTATGCATTACGTAGTTCGAGTATTAACATTCATACCCCATCCAACCCAAAATAAAGACTTAATTGCGGCTTAAAAAGTTTGCATATTGTAAAATTACAACATTCATAGATTTTAAACAGGTTATCGCATTTTTTCAGTAAAACATGTTTTTAAACGTGTTTTATTGTCGAAATATCCGTTATAAAATCCTGCTAATATAAGCTTTCCCATCGCTTGATGGAATTAAGGCGGCTGCATTTCACAATAAATGCTGAACTTCATAGTTCAGTTGGTCGCGTAGAAATGTGGTGTACTCGTATTAAATGTACCAGTGAACAAACAAACATCTTTACTCCGATCTGATTCTAATTAAAATTTAAACACGGTTTGGATATTTTAATAACATGTTTTAATTAAAATATTGCCCATATTGGTGATTATATTGTCTTCTAATAGCAAAAAAAGAGACGCTGGAAATCATCTTAGAGTTTAATGTGCTTCGTCTGCCTTTAAACAATATTGTCTTTCCTAATAAAACAAGTTTTCACGACATTATTCATAACTGCGGGAAACGTTCGAACTCTCCTTTGTCACGTACTGGCATTGTACACATGCTGGTACATTTAACTAATACGTGTGCAATGGTAACATTAACGCGTGCTTTTATCATATCATCAAGAACAAACTCCGTCATGTTTTCACAATGATGAAAGCAACTAATGCTGTTGTACGTGTATGAACAGTATTATATACCGTTATGATATTAGGTATTGGGTAACAACCATAATTTCCAATTCTAGTTCTTGCACTACTACAAATGTCTCCAAACTTTTAAAATCTTGTCTTACTGCCGTTAAAGATCACGTTAAACAATATTGCGCGAAAGGTTATGAAAACTCTGGGATTAATTTATTTTGCTCTATTGAAAATTCAGGCGACGTTCTAGATAAAATTTGCAATAAACGCCAAGCTTCATCTTTAAATGCTTATTTTTATTCTACACTATATACAACTTTACCTCACTACCTTATCAAAGACAAGCTTATTGCTCTCATTCAAAACACTTTTGCTAGGGAAAATATTATTTGTTTGGCCTGTAACAATATTAAAGCGTTTTCTACTAACGGCAGTTTAGACAATTACACTATGTGGACTTGCCATGAAGTTTGTGAATCACTTATTTTTCTATTGGATAATATTTTCGTCAAGTATGGAACCACCGTTTATGGACAAATTGTTGGCATCCCTATGGGTACGAACTGTGCACCCCTTGTCGCAGATTTGTTTTTATATTGCTATGAAAGAGATTTCATGTTGGGTCTTTCACCAGATACCCAGGCAGATGTTATTTAATGACACCTCTCGGTATCTGGATGACATATTGAACATTGACAACCCCTTTCTTTTCTTCTATGGTTAATAATATATATCCTAAAGAACTTCAACTTAACAAAGCTAATATTTCTGATAGTAACGCTTCTTTTCTCGATTTACATCTCTCTATTGAAAATGATGAAATTTAACAAAATCTATGACAAGAGAGATGCTTTTAATGTTGATATTGTTAATTATCCCCATTTAGATGGGGATGTTCCCCGAGCAACATTTTATGGGGTCTATGTGTCACAACATCTTCGTTTTTCTAGAGCTTGTACTCTAGTTGAGGACTTTAATATTCGTAATCTTTGCTGAATTAAAAATCTACTCCATTAGGGCTACCGTTACCATAAACTTTGTAAAACCTTTGCAAATTTGTATTATTGTAACCCTGATCTTCTTTTCAAATATAAAAGTAATTTAAGAACTCTTCTGCTACAAGGACTTTCACAACCTGACTTCTATGGTTATGTGATTACAAACTTCGTAAGATTATTGGTCATGATCACTTTCATACTATCTTTGTTGAACTTGTTGAGGTTTATCAAAATAGATTATGACCCTATCAATTTGCAACGTACTGCATGCTTGGTGGTGGACTCATTTACAAATCGCCACTATGGTTTCCTCTTAATTGTACGATGACCGGACAGGCAGTGGACTCTATGATGACGTCTACCTAAGCCCAAAAAGGACGGTGACGTTTGATATTTGTCTGCGGTCTTGTCTTGTCGTGCCCTCAGTGGTTTATTCTCTTGTTGCTCTGGCTTCTGCCAAGTCATCGAGTACCATCTTTGTGGCTTTCTAGGTTATTGTTTTCTTTGTATTTATATATAAACGAGCATCTTTGTGTTTTATTTATATTGATTATTAATGCTGCCTTGTCGGTTAGAGAATAGTTCATGGCGGGAATTTCTTTATTTACACTGTCCCGTTTAATTGGGTTGACAGTAGGGTAAGTGTGAGGTGCACCCTAGAACCTGGTTTAAACCCCAAGCGGCCGTTTTGCCACTGACCGTTCCAGGGCGATAGCCCTACTGTCAACCCATTTTGTGTTTGTGACGTCATATGCCTTTATTATTACTATTGCCGTTCTTGTTTGTCTTTTTGCGTGTTTTGGGGTTAACTGTGTTCTGTGAAAGCTGCATTTCCTGTCGGATTTTTATACTTACTTTTAACAGTCTCCACGGTGTCTGCATGTAGCAGTGAGAGCTCAGTTTCAACTGTATAGTGCTACTACACCGGAATACCAAGCCGTAGTCACGTAGTAGCATGGTACACTACTTACATTGGCACCGTGCCGACCAGTCCTAGCACAACCCTTCATATGCAGAACATCAAGCTAGGTAGCTACATGTATGTAACATAAATATATTGTTGTTGTTGTTATGGTTTAAATGTACACACATAAAGGGCTACAGCAAACAATCACACAATTATATATACTGAGTGCCTTTTTTATTCAGTGCCCTTGTTGAACAATCACACATATACGGCGTGATTTTCTGAAACGTTACTGCTCCTTATTTTCCTTAACTGCATAATGCAGAATTAAACAATCCGAAAACGTACTTTGGGATGACAGACATTTATTTTAGCGCCGCGCGACAGATTTTGGTTTATGTCAGATTAGGGTTAATGTTAGACGACAAAGCAAAATATTTTTTTAGGACAATCTCTAGGAAAGCATATCCCATCAGAGGTACTTGTCCCCTGACCATTACGAGTGACTAAACAACTAGCTGTGATCCATGTCTAAGAACGACCTCCATTTGCTGTCACATGCAAACATGTCACTACCAGTTTTCAATTGCTTTTGTTTTCTTACTTAATTTTCGATTCTGTGGTTCCACTACTCCGGCCGATAAAATGCTCAGGGTATTGCTTAGCCACTCATAGGATATGTTGTCTGCTTTTCAATATAGTCTTTTGGCTGTTACTTGTCATACGCATGCTTCATACCGGCTGCTGTGATCCCTGTCAAATAACGCCCTCCATTTACTGTCACATGCAAAAATGTCAATACTAGTTTATTATCCTGAAAGACGAACTGAATGCCTGTCCAAATGTAACATTTAATAGCCAGTTTGATTGATATCCTTGATTGATAATTAATGCGGAAGTTAGGCAGGATTACGGAGGCAACTCTGGAGGTAATACACAAATAATGCTATTTACGCTCAAATAATTTTGAAACTGATAACATGTCCCCATGGTGGATGGATTTCATCTACACATGAATTTGAAATTAGTTTGCAGTTTTACGATTTTAATTCTGTCTTGATTTTGCGCAGAAGGCGAGTAATTTCATATCATAAAACAAAACAATTATCACATAACTTTACACGTGGGAGTTTAACAAATATCGCTATACACTAGACGCTCATCGTAAACCCAAGACAGAAGCCACATTGACGTCATCATATGACGCTGATATATAGCTATATTAATAACAATTTGCTATGTGGCATTTATGGTGTAATGTGATAAATAGAAACTCACATTCGAGCTTTTTATTTGAAATTTATTAAACTCGCATCACGTAAGTATATCCAACTCATGTAATAAATTAAATATTAACAATACAATCAATACATTTATCGTTGTATTCATGATTTCTAGTGGTGTCGCTATTTTCTAGGATACACCATAACTTACTCGATGTTAAACTAGCGTCCCTGTGCCTGTGAACGTTCTCAAACAACCCAGACGTAGTTGCAGAAGCAGTTTATTGAGTCAGTTCAAGGTAAGTAACGATTATTTCGAAAGAGACAATAACTGCAGTATGTAAGTCATCTTATGTTACACTTAAATATTCAATATTTTGATGTTGGCCAGCCTAAAATGTTTGAACACGGACAATTGAAATTTTATCAAAAAGTTTTATTACCTAAAACGAAAATAACGTACTTACCTTTTAATCTTTAAGAACACGAAACAATCTCAAATTCAAGCGAGATTATCAATATGTCTTAACCTTGAAAAATTAATAATAACCTCGATAATGTAATAGTAATCTTGATTATGTATTGGTGACTTTGACACTGATATCAAACATGTATTTCTCTATATTCTATAAATAAGAAAACAAAATGATGCAAATTCAAAACATTTCAAATGACGAGTGGACGGAATGATGATATACAACGCCGTTATGAACTATATTTAAACAACGTATAGAGACCACAAGAACGCAATAATGATGTATACTTGTGTTGCAAATGAACGTTTCACAGCATCGATTTAGTTAGTATGCTTGAAGCATTGAAAAAGGGGCATATAATTCATATTGATTTATTTGGATTTATCTGCTCTTGCTTCCCGCACACTATTCATGATGCTTATCGTGCACAACAATTGGCAGTGTGTTTTGTCTTTATAGTTTAACAGGAGAATGCGGCACACATTTTATTAAATGGCAAGATGTTTCTTTAAAGGGACACATGGCAATTTTGAGTTTTATTCAAAAAATAAAATGTGCTCCTCGATTTAGTTATCCTGCGTCATTTTGACTTTAAAACTGCTTGCATATTATTAAATAAAAAATTGAGATTTCAATTTTCTTCGTTATTTTACCAATTTTTTAAATATATCATTGGTGCAATATTATAAAAAGACAGTAATATGTAAAAACAACTTGCTTTTAACTATTGTAATAATTAATATTAATGATTGAACAAATGCAAGTTCAGAGAAAACAATCGGAACGCCCTGAGTTTTTAAAAAATCAAGATTGCCGTGTGTCCCTTTAAAATATAAACGTCAATAACCGCAAAATGTGTTATCTGTGTTATCTGTTCTTGTCCTGCACATCACTACTTACTAGTATCTTACGCAGCACGTTATATTTTATGAGAAGAACAGTATACACATTTTACGATATACATTTTAACAACATTAAGAATTTTCAGTCACAAATATAAAGGGCAATAAGGGCAATAAATTCATTAATGTTTAGATGCTTTATCTGTCCTTGCGTTCAACAAATTGTTCCGCGCCAGTTATCATGCACACCAAGGTTGGTGTAGGTATCTTTAATGATTGTTCACGAGTATGCGACGCATGTTTCACAACACCTGTTTTAGCTACCGAAGCAGTTATAACAGACTCACTAGTTTGTGTCGATTGTTTTGATGTATTTGCTCATGCTTCCTGCAAACCAACATGACAGTTATCATGCACAACAATTGTGGTTGGATTTGGTGTTAGTTTAAAAGGAGTAGGCGACACATTTCGGTTAGTTATAAAAGGGCAATAACTCACGTATTTCATTCATATACATTATTACGTGTCAGTTAGCTTAGTTTAAACGTATATAATTTACATCGCTCGTAACGAAAGCTTTTTGAACTTATTTTGATCACTCTCGATGTCTTCACCGGAAGAACCAGTACAAAGCAAATGCAGATAAAGTGCGTTAATCAGGAACACAACACATATGGTATCGGGGATAGAACCCACGACATTTCTATCATAAGTCCAAATTTCTACCACTAGACCACAGATTGTATGGATGCATATATATGTATTTTGGGGTTTCTGTTGTAATTTTCGTCTCACTCTGTTTCGCCTCAAATTACAACAGAAACGCCCCAAAATACATATATAATAAATCACCATGAAATGATTTATTAAAACTTTTTAAAATAGGGGTAGTGAAGATTGCAAGTTTAATTTTTTTTTTATAGTTATCAAAATTACATTCAAATTAACAATTTTTCGATCTTGAATACAAAGGTGGTGGATCATACTCAAACACACTACTAAAACAATAAATCACACACTTTTTAGACTTTTTTGTAAGGTTGCCATTGCTTCCTTTCTTCCCTGCTCCACTAGTTCTTTTTTTTGAACTTCACTAATTTCAAGTTTCTTTTGTTTGATGTCCTGTTTTAAATTATAATATTTATCCAACTCATCCAAAGTAATTATAGTTTCATAATTTTTTTTATGAAATCAATTTATACGCCACAAATCCAGTTGCAGCCATGCCCACCACAATAAACGTAATTTCTCTATTCTGTTGATCCGGAGATGGTGTATAAAAATCATTCAACTTAGGCTCCGGTTCCAAAAGCAAATGTTTGCCAGTTGTATAATAATACTGTTTCATAGCTTGGTCCACATCATCAAAAGTCTGCTCTGCATGATGCTCCTTCTGAAGTTCAAGTTTATAATAGCTTATTTTATAATTCCCAATGAATTACGTCGTCAAAAATCTGTTGCACCTCCTTAAAAATCAAACGGGTCTGGTACTTTTTTAAAAATACTTGGTTTTGTTGGTGGTATTTCTGGTTTGGTCTCTACATGCTTCCAAGTTTTACATAGCACTTGCCATACAGCAAAACCAGTAATGGCACAATAAACAATTGTTTTGGTAAAATCTGTGTATTCGTGCATAGTCTTGGTTATGTCTTCCAGTTTATAGGATTCTGTATTTTCTTTTTCCAATATAGACTGTGTATCTGACTCAGCATCTAGAGAATCCAGTATATTTTGCATTAGTTCTGTTTGTCTATCCATCTTTATCTCTATCTGCCCTAATCTTGCATAAAAATCTTCTACAACAACTTCTTTACCCGTCTGTGGGACGTATGGTTCTATTTATTGTATCCTAGGAGAGTCTGAAGACTCTTTTGTAATCCTTTCTACTATAGGTTTTGCATCCCATAATCTTTGCAATCTCCCCCAACCAATATTATACCTTTTTTGTATTTCTGACGCAGACAAAACACCTTTTGATTTTTTTATCTCTTCTATGTCTTCCAAAGAAAGTTTTGTTTTTCCCATTTTTCTTGTATATGTATAAAAAAAATAAAATTAAAATAGAGTATGAAATTAAAACAAGCTATCATGTGTTATAATGAGCTAAATACAACACTAAAATGGATTACATCAGAATTAAAATGGGTTGTGGGAGAACTAAAATGGATTGCAGTGGAGTATAAGACCAAAACATGCTATAATGAGCTATAATGAAATAAATTGCTTGTAACAATGCTAAATACAGCATTAAAGTGGGTTACAACAAAACAAAAGGGGAGTATAGCAGCACTAAAGTGGATTCTAGTGGAGTATAAGACCAAAACATGCTATAATGGGCTATAATGATATACATTACTTGTAACAATGCTAAATACAGCATTAAAGTGGATTACAACAGAATTAAAATGGATTACAGTGGAGTACAGATGATTAAAACGAGCTTGAAATATTCTAATATAAGCCACAGCAAACTTAAAGACTTATAAATATGCATTGACTGTGGTTGATATTGCAAGCAGATACAAAGAAAAGCCACTGACTTCCAAGGATAGTAAAGACGTTGCTAAAGCATTTGAAAAATATACAGTCGGCATTTGAAATATCCAAAGTTATTACAAGTGGATCCAGGCAGAGAATTTATGGGTGCAGTATCGCAGTTGATGGCAAAACATAATGTAAATATCAGACGGGGCAGAACAGAAATACACAGAGACCAAGCTTTAGTGGAAAGATTTAACAGAACATTAGCTGAAAGATTGTTTGGTTATCAGTATGCTAAGGAAATAGATTCCCAAAAACGCAACAGAGAGTGGGTAAAGAGATTACCAGAAGTTGTTAAAGCAATAAATGTGGAAACAAAAAAGCCCCCTCCTGTTGAAACAAAAATATTAAAAGGTGATCCTATCTGTATGAATGCTAGTGTAAGATATTTATATCAACCCGGGGAACAAGAAGGTGGAAGACGCAGAGCAACTGATCCAATGTGGAGTGTAGTTATTCACAAGATTAAAAGTTATATGGTGACGCAAGGTATAAAAAAGAGTTTATTATTTGCAATTACCAGCGCCACAGAGAGGATTTGTCAAAGAAGAATTACTTATTGTTCCTGCTGATACCCAAATTCATAAGTTTTTATAGAAACCATGTGCATCAGTTGTAATTCCATCTTCTCGTATATATCTTTTTGAGTAAAATGGTGATAATGTAGATTTGTTTACTGTTACGCCAAATATCTGATGCTTTATTGATCGTATCATATTCATTTTATGGGTGTATTTTTTCTTGCCAAACAATGCATCCTTGTAGTTTTCAAAGTTTATGTGTTTTTCGACTACATATTTTTTTACACCCTTTGCTTTCTTAATAATCTGCTCATTCACTTTTAAAGTAGAATCTTGTTTGGATCTTAATCCAATATTTTCATCTTCCATTGCTTTCTTAACAATCTGCACATCCGCTCTCAACATCGAATATAGTTTGGATCTTATTCCAATATTCTTAGCTATATACTCATCTATATAATCACCATCATCTTTTGTTTTATTTATTATTGTATCTACTACTTTCTCAAATATCCGCTCATCCGCTCCCAAAATAGAACATAGTTTGGATTTAACTATAGGAACACATTCATCTTTTATTTTGTCTGTTACTTTCTCAATCATCTGCACATCCGCTGCCAAAATAGAATATAGTTCGGGTCTTGATTCAATATACTCAACTATCGGAACACCAGGACATTCATCTTTCATTTTATCTATTACTTTCTCAATCATCTGCTCATCCGCTCTCAAAATAGAATATAGCTTGGGTCTTAATCCAACATACTCAGCTATAGCAACACCAGCACATTCATCTTTCATTTTACCTAATACTTTTTTGTTTGTATCATCGTGCAGTGGATGGTATTTCGGATAATCACTTAAGTCATACTCATCTTTCATTTTAGCCATGTCTTTGTACACATCTTCTGTTTTGATTTCTACCAGTAGGCTGTCAGTGTCTGTGTATAATAAAGTACAGTCATCTCCGTACCTTTTCTTTAGGGTATTATAGTACCAGTCATACATCATGTACTTTGATAAATCAAATACTGACATCCCAACATAGATTGGTTTGTTTAATGTTAATTTTGTTTTGTTTACATGTATTGCTGACAATTCATCTGAAAATTTTATACGCCTGTTAAAGTTGGGTTTGGCTATTATTTTTCTTATCTTTTCATTTTCAGAGCCGTCAGTTCTGACTAGTTTTATATCTGTCCGCTTGCGTAGATTTTCCATTGTCTTGCCAAACACAGAGTTGTTCATAAGTTAGTAAAAATCTTTTTCAAAGTTTGATTTAGCTTTTTTCCTAAATTCTGTGTTTAGGTTTATGTATGATGCCATCCAAGGTTTTTCATTAAATTCTAGCACCCTGTGGATTTTTGTTAATTCCATGCCTAATAATAAATACAACTGTAAATTTTTATAATGTAATACATATTTTGTTTTGTCCATAAGATTTGGTGCTAGTTGTTCTGTCATAACGTTATTTTCTAATAAATTTGTTTGGTACTCAGATAACCATTCTTTTTTACTTTTAATCTTTCAGGGGCAAGTGGATAATCATTGTCACTATCATGTAGTTCTTTAGGATATTTTAAATCTACTTCAAGAAAATATCCTTTATCTTTTCTTAGCTCTTGTAATGTTTTTAAGTCAACCCATTTAAATCCGGAATATGGAAGTAGCTGACTCATTGCCCACCCATAAAGATTATTTGCATCAAAATATATTAAAAATCTGTTTTCCTCTCTAGTGTTATGATCAGCTACATGTGGATTGTTTGCTTTGGCATATCGTTTTGATACCTACTTATTCCACCACGCATACCTTTTTCTATAAATAAGTACATGTCAATGTCTGTCAAAAGTTCTAAATCTATTTTTGAATATTTAAGTAAAGCATCCCAAGATAATCCAGGTGCTGTGTAGTAATGCAAGGGATCGAGTTTATATGCATTCATGCTTGTTTTTCTGAAAGTTTGAAATACATCTGCTAACAGAGTTATATCAGTTTTTAGATATAAATCATGATAGTCTCCAAGAGTTTTACAGTTAAACTCTTTCCATATTTTTTGAGCGTATTCGTAATCTTCTTGGGTAATACCTTCACCTCTTAATTCACTGTAAAATGCTTCTATGGGTGGTAATTGCGTTTCCTTAAATCTTTCCATACTGTCCATATATTCGTATGGATAAACACCTTTTCGTAAAAGTAAATCTGTTTGTTCTTCAAACTGATTTTTGGTAATTTTGAAATCAGATTTGTCTGTCGCTTTAACCAATTTTTCCAAAGACGAAGCCATAAACTGAAAACTATCCAAGAATCTAAGTTGTCCGGCACTAAATGAAATATACTTTTCAGCGTTGTTTGGAATGCATGTAATATTACCTGTCATTTTATGTATTTTTTGCATGATGAGATGACTATCATATCCTTTGAGGTTGTGAAATACAACAGGGATGATTGTTTTATTTGGTTTTACTTTCAGTTTCAGGTTAGAGTTTTTATGTGCTGCACCTCTGTATTCTCCTGTAAAATGACAGTGGTCTCTTACTTTACAGTTTTTGCCACATTTCCTACCTATTTCATTCTCGCATATCCAGCAGTGTGTTGCTTTTTCATGATCTTTCTCATTTTGCTGCGTCATGATTAATGGTTTTGGGTGAGCAAATATATTATTAATGCTGCTCTTCTCACATTCTAAGTGATTTAAAAACTTTTCAACAACATCTTCACCTCTGTAAATAACAGGTTCTTCAGCTTTGCCATCATATCTGACAACCTGGTATCCAAAACTACAAGCTTCGTGTACATTTTGAATTTCAGATTTCTTTCCAAATTTGATTGATTGCGGTTTAATTATACTCTCAAAATCAGCATATATTGCATAAGGCACAGGCATTTGATTTTGATGATTTTTAAATTTTACAGTATTTTTACCTTCTTGCGGCATTTCTATTCTGCAAGAATTTTTGTTGATACCATCACAGTCTTCTTTGTGTTTGGTAAGTAGTCCTTTTCCAGAATAGCCGTGAAGGCAACGATCGCAGAAGTAAGTTTGACCATGGTGTTTGTTTTGGTCCCAGAGTAGTCTATTCAGATTTTTAATCCAGCAATAGTGATATTTTGTTGTTAATTATTTTGGTTCGTTGGAATAATCATCAGGGTTATAGTTGTCATCTATAATTCCTTCTTCATTATTTGGATCGTCTTCGTTCTCTGATTCAACCTCAGTGTCTTCAGATATTAAGATCAAATTAATTCGTTCAATATCTTTTGGTTGTTCTGATATTTTATATGGAAAAACAGATACCTTTTTATTTTTTCCTGTTATGGTATATCCATAAACATTAATAGCAAGGTTGTTTTGTTTCTCTACTTTGGAAATTTGAGAAATTGGAGTGGGAAAGTCAATACCATCCATATTCAACTTACCCATGTGTTTGTTATAACTAGATATCCTAGTTGGATTATTTTTATTAGGCCACAAAGCAGAAACCAATGCCACTTCCAAGCACTTATTATCTTCATTATTAACATTAATTATTGCTTTTTTATCAGATACTGCTTTAGACAAAGGAATATATGAAGAACCTTTTAATGGTTCATACTTTGCAATATTTAAGTAAAACGTAACACAGTTATCAATTTCTAATCCGGATGCTGTGTTTGTAAATCTTTCAAGGCTCTCTTGTATATTTGCAGATAATTCATCGTAAAACTCATTTATTTTTTCAGAGTTTAAGATTGCATTTTGTTCGCTGTGTAATACTGCTGTGGTGTATTTTTTGGTATCACCATCATCTTTGAATAAATTTACAGTGAGACCTAATTGAAACTTTAATCCATTCATCTTTGTCAGCTCTTTGCTTATTTGTTTTGTGATAATGGATTTCTTATCACGAAATAGTTTTTGAGGGTCTTTGTATTTCTCGGCAGATATCTCGTATGCTTTGACATAGCCACACATTGGTTTGTCAACCAGTTTTAATTTTCTATCTTGAAAAACTTGTTTTAGTTCATTTATAACATTTTCTTGTAATTTGGCATATTTCTGCTTTTGTTCATTTATAACATTTTCTTGTAATTTATCATATTTCTGCTTTTCTCGTTTACGTTGTTTTTTAACCTCTTTTAGAGTTTCCTTTGGAACTTCCTTTGGAGTTTCACGGGGTTTGATTGTAGTACGAGGGGTTGGAATTGGTTTTACAACTCGTGGTGCTGGGATTGGTTTACTTTTCAATGCCTCGGGTGGTTGAATAGCCATACGACTATGTTCTAGTGTTTCTTTGCTTATCACTCCTGTATCAAACAGGCGTATTAAATTTATTATAGTCTCTTCGTTTTTTTCCATTTCCTTTGTTTGTTATGTATTTAAAAAAAAAAATATTTAATATAAAAATAATTATATACAAAATAGACAATGGAAATCAATGTTTGTAAATTTCTTAAAATTGGATCACATAATCCATGTACAAATAAGCCTACAAAAGATTCTAATTATTGCAGTTTGCATAAATATAGATTAAAAACAAGTCATGCATTACCGTGTCAAATATGTAAAAAAGGCACTTATGCAAAATATCAAGTGTGTGTTGGTTGCGGTGCAGCTTCAATTAGAAAAATGAACGATTATTGGAGGTTAAAGTCGTATAACGCTGAGTGTCTCAGATTTAGACGTATTAAGGTTTAAATTATATTTTGATAACTTATAAAAAAAAATAAACGTGCAATCTTCACTACCCCTATTCTAAAAAAGTTTTAATAAATCAAGTAAATCACCATGAAATGGTGATTTATTATATATGTATTTTGGGGCGTTTCTGTTGTAATTTGAGGCGAAACAGAGTGAGACGAAAATTACAACAGAAACCCCAAAATACATATATATGATGCCAAAACACGACAACTCTGGGTTGAGTTGAAACCCAGTATGTGATGAAGCGATGGTAACATCAACATGATCAATCGGAAATGACGAGTAAATATATCAGACACCAAATAACATATTAGTTTTAAACAGTCTGGAAAGCACTCTGTGCTTTAACGTCTCACTTCTGTGTCAACTTCTGCACTCACGTTTATCGACGAGGAAGCAGACACAATTTCCTTTTTATAACTCTGATTCCATAATTCAAAGCTATACACAACATGTTATCCGACGTCATATTGTTAAGGAGTTTGACCACGTCAAACATTTTCTAAAATTACTCTTATTAATGTTGTTTTTTTTTTACATACCACGTAGTTTTCGATATGAACGTGTTATTAATGATTATGTTCATTTATAACCATTTATATTTAGTTATCGGTGGTACATTTTCAATTTCTTTTGTTTTCTTACATAACTTTTGATTCGGTGGTTCCACTACTCCGGCCGATAATAGGCTCTGGGTATTGTTTAACCACTCATAGGATATGTTGTCTGCTTTTTAATTTAGTCTTTTGGCTGTTATTTGTGATACGCAGGCTTCATAACCGCTGTTCCCAACTAAATTCCATTATGTTTATTTCGCTCTTCGGGACATTTAATTTTATTAGATACTAGGACCATACACCGTACGACATGGGGTAGTAGTGCACTCCATGTCCACCGCCATATGCATGCCATCTTCTGGATAGTTAAAATTGTGTACTTTTAATTTTATGAATATTGAGTTCTGCTCAACCCGGGGCTAGAGGGCGTGAGCGGTAGCTAGCATAATTTCACTACCGCTCATGAAACGTCTCAATCAAACCGAGGCTGCAATATTTTGTATGGGTCGTGCTCGGCCGTTTCCAAAGGTCCATTATCATACACTTTTGTATTTTACAAAAATGCAATAATTAATAGTCACTCATATGTAACATACAGTAGTATTCACTGATAATATACCACTTGAAGTTTGCTAAGCACCAAATCTTGTTCGCCTTTCATCCCAGACACCGCGCGAAACTGTATTTTGTAGGATGACATGCACAAATACACTAGACAATTATTTTCTAATCAATTTTTGAAAATAAAATAATGAATTGCACATAAATTAATCGTAAAACATAATTAATTGTTGCGTTTTATGTTGTTGGTAAAACCAACCACCTGAAATGTCTAATTGAAATATTGGTGCTTAGCAAACTTCGAGTAATGTATACTACTTATAATTAATAATCACTTGTAAATGAACAATTTAGAATTTGAACAACCAAAACTAGATACTTATATATACTGACCCTCAAAATCTGGCGTTTCATTTCTCTTTAAATTTAATGTATTTCAAAAATTTCGAAATTCCTATAATGTGCTTTTAGTATTACGTACTATGCATACTCATAGGCCATAACGTATTTTGTTTGAATAAAATATCTATAAAAAAAGATATATAATTTTTTATTATTTTCAACTACAACACAATAGTTTCTGACCTTAACTTAGAAAATAAAAATCCGAAGGAATGTGACTGTAAACATTCCAAATTGTGTTAAGCTCCGGCTGGTCATATCATCACTATTTATTTTGATATTATAGATAAACTTATTCGGCATATAATCCATGTCATGCTCAGATCGCCAAATCCATTGACGAGTTTGAATAAAATGGTTTCGTAAAAATCTACCTTTCTATTGCGAAAAGGTTAATTCATCAAATCATAGAAACCAATATTTTACTTTTATACAGCTAACTCCTCTTTACTTCTTCCGCGACAGATTTTCATTTCGTAATTTGAAAACGGGAATCCAAGAATTGCATAACAAATTTGTTTACGTTCCCGCTAAAAATATGGCAACAAAAAGTGTACTTATTATTTGACGCCTACATTCCGGCAATGTTTTATCTCCGGAACTCGGGGCATTAATACAACTTTTTACACCGCTTTCGAGGCTGGAGTGACGAAAAGCAAAACAAACGTTCAACTATGTATTGTATTCCTAAATTACATAAACAGCATTATTAAGTGTGTTTTATTTCTAATTCTAATGTATCCATCACTACAAATATCTCCAAACTGTTAACGTATTGTCTTTAAAAATTATGTAAAATAAAAGTGTCTTAAAGCTTATCACAACTATTGAATTATTTCATTTTGGTCAATTAAACTTTCAGGAGAACTCCTTGATAATATTTGCAATAAGCGTCAAGTTCCATCTATACGTCCTTATGATATGTTTACACTATACACAACTTTACCAAACAACCTTGTCAAATACAAGCCTATTGCTCTTAAAGATGAATGGCCACCCTTTTTGTAGTATTACCAATTAACAAATTTATCTCTTAAACATCATATGAACATTACTTGATAGTCTCGGAGAGAAACATATTGAAAACCGCTACTAAGTTGTATGTAAAAACAAGTATTATTTGCATGACGTAGATACTACTTTTATCATTGCGTGACTGCACGGGGAAATGAGGTAAATCTGAATTGCATAGCTGCGCAACTATTGCCAGATAATTGATAAATACATTTACCTGAGGATTGATTTACCTGTTCAAAGTTTTCTGCGTCATCAAATAAAATCTTATTCTCGCTTTTCACAGATATTGCAATGTTTGAGTTGTTAATATATATTGTTGTGTATTGATTTCGATTTAAATACACATAAACATGTTCATGAAACAAAACATGGTCGAAGAACTTTAATATAAACACTTACTGGAAAAAATCTACATATTTCGGCAAGAAAAACTTTTAAAGCGTTTTTCACTAACGGCAGTTTGGACAATAAAACTATGTGACCTTGCCAAGAAGTCTGGGAAGCTTTTAGTTGTCTCTTATATAACATTTTCGTCAAAAATGGAAAACAAGACTCAAACGACAAATTATTGGGTATCAGCTATGATCATCTTGACACAGACTTGTATTTCGGTGAAATTCAAAGAGATTTCATGCCCATCGTTAAACACCTGAAGTCATTCTTTCACCTCTTAAACTTCACTCTGTGTCTACTGTTTATCTTCACCAGAGAAATTCTAATATTTTTACACATAAATTATCGATCAATTTATCACGAATTAATCTTCATTCGGCGTCCTCCATTTATATTCCTTGCACAAATTATATATTCAGAATTTTTTACACATAAATTATTGATCAATTTATCACGAATTAATCTTCATTCGGCGTCATCCGTTTACACTCCTTGCACAAATTCTATATTCAGAAAAACACACTCTGTCAAATTGACAGCCTCTACAACATATTTATTGGATCGATTTAAAGTTAGACCCGAGGTTAATATTAATCGTTTAAACAGTAGACGTACTTTCTATCCCTCTATCATGTCTATTCTTAAGTGCAACTGGAAAAGGTGTAGTGTATGTAAATACTTGTCACAAAATTCCACTATCAAATCCAAAACAAATGGTAGGGAGTTTAGTATCTATATACCTTCAGATATAAAAATCTCACTTCTATGGTTACGTGTTTTACAAACTACGTAAGGTCATTTGGTCATGATCAAGTTCACACAATCTTTGTTAAATTTGTTAAAACGTTTATTAAAGGAGGCTGATATGCTATCAATTCGCAACGCACTGCATGTTTAGTGGGTGACCCAATTACAGTTCGACATTACGTTTTCCTCATTGTTTGTGCGATGACACGATATATTGTAGACCTTGTGATTATGTCCACTTACATCCTGAAAGAGATGGTAGCGTGTAATTGTGTCTACACTATTGTATGTTGCTATGGTTTCTTCCAAGTCATTGAGTACTAGCTTTGTGGCTGTCTAGCCTTTTTTTTTTATACGCATATATACATGATCATCGCTTTGTTATTCTTATATTGCCTATGAATGCTGCCCTGTTTGTTAGAGGATATAAGCCTCGTAGTGATTACTTTATTTACAGTGTCCCGTTTTGTTGGGATAGCAATATGGCAAAAGAGAGGTTTGGTGTACTATAGAACATATTTTTTAAATCCGCATCGAACTTTTGCCACAGACTGTTCCAAGTTGGTTCCGTGTCATGTTTGTTGTGTGGCATAAATTCCTTTTAAAATTGTTATTGGTTTTGAATGCGTGTTTTTTTGTTGGAATGTTTTCTGTTTACACCTACTATTATTTTGAAAAAAAAAGATAAATTAGTATTAGTATTAGTATCCCATTATGCTATTTGAATGCGTGCTTTTGTTTGAATATTTTTTTTGTTTGCACCTACTTTTATTTTGATTAGTATAGTATTCCATTTTGCTATTCATTATAAATCATTTGAAAATATTCTCATCAAAATAGATTAATACCTTAGAGAGGAATTCGAAGGAAGTTTATCAGCGTGATATGTTGGCTTCTTCACCATGTTCACCGGTTCTGATTGGAAATCTGTGTATTACTAGGTCTGCTGCAATGTTAACATACTGTATTCTCAATCATCTTTAAAATAGAGTCGAGTCGAGTGTCGACTGTATTAATATAGTCTTCCGCATCATTAGACAACACGGTGAGTAGAGCAGCTTCAGCGAAAGGCGTTGTTTTTTTGTTGTTGTTTATTTCGCTTGGTTCATCTTTTTTTTTAAATGAATAAATGAATAAATGAATTATAAGAATAACCTGCCGTTTTTGCTGTGCACATTAGATACAATGGGTTTGGAGATAATATGAATGTTAATAATAGATATACATATTGAACAGGAACTGCAGCATTCAAGCACCACAGTCAACCAAACACACGCACGCATCGAAACCAACAGCAATTGCAAGAATATATAAGAGGCAAGGTACATGTATGTGACATTCACAAACCCGCTGATTCGATGTTAGGGTAATCGTTAGGGTATCATTCCATATACATGCCAGTGTTTTTTTTTTCTATAGCCCAGTGCAGGATAGGGCAAACACGTTATACTCATTCATATATATTACAAGGTGAGCAATTACCAGAATGTAAACACTGTTTTTCACCATTAACGGTCAAACATATCTTGTTGGAATGTGTAGACTGTGTTCCTATGCAGCAAAGGTAGTACACAGTTAATACTATGAAAGAGTTATTCGATACTTTAGATTTTAGTCTTGTTTTAGATTTCTTGAAAGAAATCAGACTTTATAAATCATTATAATATGTTCTAATATATATTTACTTATTTACACACCCGTTGACGGGCATTTGTTGATTTACATAATATACATAGTATATATCATTACCTTATCACCCCTTATTTGTAAATAGTATTATCTTTCTACATTTCCATTTTTTTTTAGTTACTACTTCATTTCATTATCTTTCATCAGTTTTTGCGCACAGTATGACCTATTTATGTGTCGGCGTGCCGTAAAACATAACTCATTCATTCATTTTCTATATATCAGTACACTGATGTTTTCATGTTTATTCAAACTTTCTGTTGTGTTTGTTTTATGTAATTATGTTCGGATCAATAAAAATAAAACAAGATGACGATGATATTTTTTATTTACAGATAAATGCTTAGGCCTTATCCAAAATGGTGACCATCAACATTGTTACGCTATATCTAGACCAGGAAAAGTTAGTTTTTTATTACACGGTGATCTTTTACCAAAAAATAATAGTTTAGCTATTTGCAATATTAGCGAATCTTTGCCTGTCGCTAACATTTCAACGTCGCTAACTTTTCAGCGTATACAGTATACATTGATATATTCATTGTAATGTGCATACCATTAAATTTATGCATATTGTACCCGTGGTGCAGCAAACTCTCTTTATTACTGTGATGGTTAGAAGGTTAAGGTCACTGTGATCTGAACATGAAAAATAATAACACAAAGTTATGTAATCGACGCTCACGGGTCTCTATGCTCTGATAGACGATGCTCTCGTTAATAAATCAAGGTCCTCAACTCTCAGGCATTTCCATGCAGATATGACTAGTTTTCGACCTTATGCTAGCTTTTAATTACGTTATGGGAACTCCCACGATGTACGTTGTGTAATTCCTATGTCGTAAGTTATGTGAACTCCCATACCATACATTATGTGAACTTTCAGCCGTACGTTAAGTGAACTCCAAAGCCGTACTTTATGTGAAATCCAAAGCCATACCCTATGTGAACTCCCACGCCGTATGTTATGTGAACTCCCACGCCGTAATTTATGTGAATTTCCACGCCGTAATTTATGAGAACTCACACGCCGTACGTTATGTAAAATCCCACGCCGTACGTTATATGAATGCCCATGCCGTACGTTATGTGAACTCCCACGCTGTACGTTTTATGAATTCCCACGCCGTAAGTTATATGAACTCACACGCCGTACGTTATGTGAACTCACACGCCGTAAGTTATGTGAACTCACACGTCGTACGTTATGTGAACTCACACGCCGAACGTTATGTGAACTCACACGTCGTACGTTATGTGAACTCACACGCAGTAAGTTATGTGAACTCACACGTCGTACGTTATGTGAACTCACACGCCGTACGTTATGTGAACTCACACGTCGTACGTTATGTGAACTCACACGCCGTACGTTATGTGAACTCACACGTCGTACGTTATGTGAACTCCCACGCCGTACGTTATGTGAACTCCCACGCCGTACTTTATGTGAACTCACACGCCGTAAGTTATGTGAACTCCCACGCCGTACGTTATTTGAACTCACACGCCGTAAGTTATGTGAACTCACACGTCGTACGTTATGTGAACTCACACGCCGTACGTTATGTGAACTCACACGTCGTACGTTATGTGAATTCCCACGCCGTACGTTATGTGAACTCACACGTCGTACGTTATGTGAATTCCCACGCCATACGTTATGTGAACTCACACGTCGTACGTAATGTGAACACTAACGCTGTAATTTGTGTGAGCCAGGCCGCAAGGTATAGCAACGCCAAATTGTACGTTATGTGAACTCCCAGGAAGTAAGTTATATGACAAAACGATTTCTTAAAGTAAATCAGAACACGAAAAAACGATCTGAAGCTTAAGTACCCCTATAATCACAGGCCTGCCAAATCTCCAATTAAAATCCGGATTCTCCAGATTTAAGTGTACAATCTCCGGATTTTCCAGCAAAACAAAATGTTCATGATTTAACAGCTGTACTTTCACAGTTTATTAGCTATTTCCCGAATTGGTGTCTTTGTAGAAAAGTAAGTGCACTTCCATAAAAAAACAGTTGTGTTAGGAACCTAATTTATTATTTTCTATAAATATCAAACAATGCATCAACTTGTAATAATTACATAAATAATTTAAATTTGCGCTTTAAAAAAATAGTGCGAAAATCAAGTCACAGGCTCCAAATTTCCATTTAAAATGTTCTTTGCCCGTTTTAATTCTTAAATTTTAAAAATCTCAGGATTTTGTGTTTAAAAGTGTTGGCAGGCCTGTACTCAATAGTGACATTCTAATACTATTTGACATTGTGAAAGGTTAAGGATGAGTTTGTTTTAAATCTAAATTATGTGATAATAAACACTGTAATATTTGTTCTGCAATGTCTACATATAAACTATACAGCCAGACATTAGATGTCAGATGTACCGAATTTATCAGATTTATCAACCCTATAAGACATCCTAATTCTCTAAAAGAAACGCAAAACCTTACTGATGGTGTATAATAATGGTTCCGTTGACAGACTTTATTTCCAGTATGTTTAGTGTATTTAAGATGTATTATCTAAGAGTAATACGATGTGTTGTACTTATTACTCGCGGGCCTGTCAGTGATATCTCAGACACACTATCTGTCATATACTTATCGAATCATTGGTAAGAGTATGGACGTATAACTATGGTGTTATATGGGTACTAAGTAATTATGGGTTGTGTTATATGGGTATTGAGTAATTATGTTGTATGTTATATGGGTATTGAGTAATTATGTTGTATGTTATATGGGTACTTAGTAATTATGCGTCACGTTATATGTGTATTTATATTATCATATATGTTCTGTTATATGAATACTTAGTAATTCTGGGTTATGTTATATGTGTTATTAGTAATTCTGTGTTATGTTATATGAGTACTTAGTAATTGTGTATTCTATTATATAGGTACTTAGTAATTATGGTTATGTTATATTTGTACTTAATTTTGTGTAATGTTATACGAGTACTTAGTAATTCTGCGTTATGTTATATGTGTACTTAGTAATTATGCGTTATGTTAGATGGGTAATTTACTTATCATATGCTATATGTGTGCGTAGTAAGTATGCGTTATTTTATATGGGTACTTAGTACGTATGCGTTCTGTTATATGGGTACTAGTAATTATGTGTTGTGTTATATGGGTACTAAGTAAGTATGTGTTATGTTTTATTGGTATTCAGTAATTATGGGTTCTGTCATATGGGTACTTAGAAAGTACTGGTTATTTTATATGTGTAATAAGTAAGTATAAGTTCTGTTATATGGTTAGTTAGTAATTACGTTTTAAGTTATATGGGCATCTAGTAATTATGTGTTCTGTTACATGAGTACTTAGTAATTATGTGTCATGCAATATGGTTGTTTAGTAATTATGTGTTCTGCGTTAAGGGTATTTAGTAATTATGTGTTTTGTTATATTGATACTGAGTTATCTTGTGTCATGTATGTAAGTATGCGTTATTTGATATGGGCACTTAGTAATTATATGTTGTGTTGTGTTATATGGGTACTAAGTAAGTATGTGTCATGATATATGGGTACTTAGTAATTATGTTTTAAGTTATAAGTTTTACGTTATATGGGCATTTAGTAATTATGTGTCATGTTATATGGGTACTTAGTAATTATGTTTTTAGTTATATGGGCATTTAGTAATTATGTGTTATGTTATATGGGAACGTATTAATTATATTTTAAGTTATAAGTTTTAAGTTATATGGGCATTTAGTAACTATGTGTCATGTTATATGGGTACTTAGTAATTATATTTTAAGTTATATGGGTACTTAGTAATTATGTTTTAAGTTATAAGTTTTACGTTATATGGGCATTTAGTAATTATGTGTCATGTTATATGGGTACTTATTAATTATGTTTTTAGTTATATGGGCATTTAGTAATTCTGTGTTATGTTATATGAGAACTTAGTAATTGTGTATTCTATTATATAGGTACTTAGTAATTATGGTTATGTTATATTTGTACTTAATTTTGTGTAATGTTATACGAGTACTTAGTAATTCTGCGTTATGTTATATGTGTACTTAGTAATTATGCGTTATGTTAGATGGGTAATTTACTTATCATATGTTATATGTGTGCGTAGTAAGTATGCGTTATTTTATATGGGTACTTAGTACGTATGCGTTCTGTTATATGGGTACTAGTAATTATGTGTTGTGTTATATGGGTACTAAGTAAGTATGTGTTATGTTTTATGGGTATTCAGTAATTATGGGTTCTGTCATATGGGTACTTAGAAAGTACTGGTTATTTTATATGTGTAATAAGTAAGTATAAGTTCTGTTATATGGTTAGTTAGTAATTACGTTTTAAGTTATATGGGCATCTAGTAATTATGTGTTCTGTTACATGAGTACTTAGTAATTATGTGTCATGCAATATGGTTGTTTAGTAATTATGTGTTCTGCGTTAAGGGTATTTAGTAATTATGTGTTTTGTTATATTGATACTGAGTTATCTTGTGTCATGTATGTAAGTATGCGTTATTTGATATGGGCACTTAGTAATTATATGTTGTGTTGTGTTATATGGGTACTAAGTAAGTATGTGTCATGATATATGGGTACTTAGTAATTATGTTTTAAGTTATAAGTTTTACGTTATATGGGCATTTAGTAATTATGTGTCATGTTATATGGGTACTTAGTAATTATGTTTTTAGTTATATGGGCATTTAGTAATTATGTGTTATGTTATATGGGTACGTATTAATTATATTTTAAGTTATAAGTTTTAAGTTATATGGGCATTTAGTAACTATGTGTCATGTTATATGGGTACTTAGTAATTATATTTTAAGTTATATGGGTACTTAGTAATTATGTTTTAAGTTATAAGTTTTACGTTATATGGGCATTTAGTAATTATGTGTCATGTTATATGGGTACTTAGTAATTATGTTTTTAGTTATATGGGCATTTAGTAATTATGTGTTATGTTATATGGGTACGTATTAATTATATTTTAAGTTAGAAGTTTTAAGTTATATGGGCATTTAGTAACTATGTGTCATGTTATATGGGTACTTAGTAATTATATTTTAAGTTATAATTTTTAAGTTGTATGGGTATTTAGTAACTATGTGTCATGTTATATGGGTACTTAATAATTATGTATGTAAGTTATATGGGTATTTAGTAATTATGTGTCATGTTATATGGGTACTTAGTAATTATGTTTGAAGTTATAAGTTTTAAGTTATCTGGGCATTTAGTAATTATGTGTCAGGTTATATGGGTACTTAGTAATTATGTTTTAAGTTATATTGGCATTTAGCAATTATGTGTTATGTTATATGGGAACTTAGTAACCACGTCTTATGTTATATGGGAACTTAGTAACCACGTGTTTATATGGGTACTTAGTAACCACGTGTTATTCTATATAGGGTGTTATTTGGAATAGGTACTTAGTATTTATGTGCTGTGTTATACGGATACTTAGTATTAATGTGTTTATATGGGTATTTAGTAAGTCTGTGTTTTGTTATATTGTGATTATTATTGTTACAACGCTATGTTGTGATTATTTATGACGTTATAAAGCTATATTTTGGTCATGTTTGATGTTATGTGCTTGATTTCATATCAATACATTGAACATTATAATAAAATAAGGATAATTCAATATAACTAATACATACATATATATATATATTGCTTTCTTAATAAGACCTATAAACCTACTTTATAAAACACAAGAAGCTAGCATTATTCTTCTTATTACAAAACATAAACTAACTACGTACGTTATTGAGATACGTGATCGATTATCATATGGAAACTGAGGAAAGTTATGCTCTCATGACATATTTATTGACATTTTTGATCAGGGTTTATATAAATGTGACTACTTGTATCCATGCCAATGCTCTATAGCTAATAATGTTCCTGTTTTATTATGATGATAGCTATCTGTATTACATATGATGACATGAGCATAATGAAATATCATTTGATCAGCTGCAGTTACATTTGTAAAGAGGGAAACTGTTAATTACTGTCTAATGACGACGATGATTGTATTAATATATCAAGTATGCATAATAAAAGAAAGGTAGATTATACAGGAATCTGAAAAAAAACCATTACTTAATAATATTCCTATACACATGTCAACACATTTGTTCGGATAATTGTAATAATGTACAACGTAATTTAAATCACTTACTGTTTGATTGTGTGCTAATTACTACTATTGTACTGTTACAGTATAATGTTTAGTTGTGTGCTTGTAACTGAACGTTGTACAGTAAAGTTACGTCGCCTATGATTTATGTGTGTGCTTATTACTGTACTTTGTACGCTGTATCATGTTTGCTTGTGTGACTATTATTGTACGCTCTATTGAAAAGATTGACATCACTTACGGTGCTTGTATTCGTGCAGTATATTTACACTTGAATGTGATGTTCCGATTAATCTACTAAGTAAATGCCTTCGACTTGATCGTCGATGATGAAATATTATTCGTCGACCAATTATACTGTTTTAGTATCAGTTTCAGGCTTCCGAGGGGTACAGTTTTGAACAAAATGCAAAATGCATTTTCCACCGGAGAGGGTGGGATTTTCGTGGTTTTGTGAGAATGGTTTAAGGATTTTTTAAAAGAAATTTGCAGGGGAAGGGGCAGGATGTGGGGGATACACAAATTACATGAGGGAAAAGTGAGGGTGGGATGGGGTAAGGAACAAAAGAACGGGGTATATTGGCTCGAATAGCTCGAAGTTTGTGTTATGAGGAGGAGATAATAAATTGATTTCCAGGGTATCTAGGGTGCCATCGTGGCAGGGTCTGAAGAAACGCTTTTCTATTTTATTTTTATTTTGGCTTTGTTTTTTCAACTAGGGTGTATTCTGGGCTTAAAATACATTTCTTAAAGCGGGAGCATGAATGATTGATGAGTACGGAGATTATATGGAATAGCCCATCCCCGCCTAACAGAAATTTGTTTCCGTCTAATCCTCGGGTTATGCCCGTCGCACCCTCCCAACATCCACGCACCCGCCGCGGAGATTATGCAACCAGCGTTTAAAAATAAACTTTGCATAGTTGCAAGTAGCTCAGTACCCAATAGAGATAGACACGTCAACATCCATACTATACAAATACTAGACACGTCAACATCCATACTATACACATACTAGACACGTCAACATCCATACTATACACATACTAGACACGTCAACATCCATACTATACACATACTAGACACGTCAACATCCATACTATACAAATACTAGACACGTCAACATCCATACTATACAAATACTAGACACGTCAACATCCATACTATACAAATACTAGACACGTCAACATCCATACTATACAAATACTAGACACGTCAACATCCATACTATACAAATACTAGACACGTCAACATCCATACTATACAAATACTAGACACGTCAACATCCATACTATACAAATACTAGACACGTCAACATCCATACTATACAAATACTAGACACGTCAACATCCATACTATACAAATACTAGACACGTCAACATCCATACTATACAAATACTAACGTCAACATCCATACTATACACATACTAGACACGTCAACATCCATACTATACACATACTAGACACGTCAACATCCATACTATACAAATACTAGACACGTCAACATCCATACTATACAAATACTAGACACGTCAACATCCATACTATACAAATACTAGACACGTCAACATCCATACTATACAAATACTAGACACGTCAACATCCATACTATACAAATACTAGACACGTCAACATCCATACTATACAAATACTAGACACGTCAACATCCATACTATACAAATACTAACGTCAACATCCATACTATACACATACTAGACACGTCAACATCCATACTATACACATACTAGACACGTCAACATCCATACTATACAAATACTAGACACGTCAACATCCATACTATACAAATACTAGACACGTCAACATCCATACTATACAAATACTAGACACGTCAACATCCATACTATACAAATACTAGACACGTCAACATCCATACTATACAAATACTAGACACGTCAACATCCATACTATACAAATACTAGAAGAAATGCTTCAGAGGCAGGGGTGTGGATATCTGTATGCAGAGTATGCAACTGCGTAAATATGTTCTGCAAAAAAAATGCTATAAAACTAGATGGTAAGGACTATAAGGGAACGTTTCTTCTCTTATTTAGTTTTCCATTAACAAATATTCAGACTTATTTATCAACATTTCAGCGTCGGAATAGGTATTTAAAATTTTGGGGTAATCTTTCAAAATGCACCACTGAGCAAGTGCGTAGCTGGCCGATTTTAAATTGTAGGCCCAATCAATTGAGGTCTGCAGATGCGAACTTTCTAGGAGGTATTGGGACAAGCACTCCTAGATCATTTTTTGTTTTAAAAAATCATGGTTTGTAGATATAAAAGCTCTGATAAAATGTTGCATTCTAACGAGTTTGGGTAGACCTTCTTGGGGAATAAAGAGAACTCCAAATAGTTCTTTTGACGGATTTCAAGATTTTGTTTGCGAAACATTATTCTGAACGTTATTACAAACAGTCCACTTTCGGAATATTTTACAACAACTCCTCCATCCCCACCGCAACCCCTTTACACCCCCTCCCCCGTCCCCTTGGATTTTAATGCGCTTTAACAAATTTTCTATCAGGGAAAAAATGTAGGATATCAGTAATTACTGAGGGGCTACACCCAAAACAAGTATGCACCTATCAATTATTTCCTACGCCGGAGTGGGGTAGGGCAGCAACGGGCTCACCCTAGGAGAAACATTTTCATGGTAATCCCTAGTGTTGGTATTATACCAGTTCTGTCTGAAGTCCCTTCCGCGGTGTCAACGTTGTTGGTCTAATTCGACTTTCCACGCAATATCCGTACCTACCTAAGGAACAAAAATATGTTTAAGGTGATGGTGTGGACTGGGGATCCAGGGAATATTTTCGCTGTTTTTTTTTTGCAGGGGTTGGGGTATTTTTTGAGATTTTCCAGGGGACTGGTTTGTCAAAACATACTAGTATGTCATTTCCTAACGCCGTTCTAGTCAATATGTCAAGGTTTGACCTAGTTGTATTCAACAGTTCGTGTTTTTATATTATTAAAATCAATCCAATCTTGTTTTGCACTGGAAAAGGTAAGACAGCTTTTGTTCTATTTATAAAACTGGAAATCTCTAATGACGTAAAGCGTATGGATACACTGTCCAACCGCGGTGGGTCTAAATAGTCGATAATGGCAGCGTTCTACAGTCGTTTATATTTAAACACTGTGTAGCAGTCTATATTAGAATCCCTTAAATCAATCGTGAACGCTCGGCCAATCCCGTCATTCTTCGGGATTCCGCCTCGAGTGTATCACGGCGCTTCGGTATGCAAAATCATGACATTTTGATCGCCGGAAGGCAAAGGCACATACAATAGTGCACTGTTGCTATGCAAACAATATGGCCGCTAGCCAAACGTGTTGATGTAAACTTTGCATCGAATGTTTGGTTTTACAACGCCGGATGAAGGTTTTATCACTGCTTTCATGTAAATAAACTACTAATGGCTAAGTCAAAACTCAGTATTCTTCATTAACGATCTTGTAAGTGGCGGTGTGAGTTTTTATCTTTTAATGATTTCTCAACTAACTACAATGCGCGCATTCCATTTACATCTTACTATGGAATAATTAATGCAAAACATGTATTAAGAATAAAACTAGAATTGAACATCCTTTAAATAAAAATATTCATAAACTAAAATCAGCAAAAAAAGTAAATCAATCGTTTTATGAAGACTTTTTAAAATCAATAAGCGTAACACCCAATAACTCGCAAGAAAAATGGAACAAAGAACTCGGAATAACCTTACCAAATGACGACTGAAAATGTCTATATCAACTATCTTTTAAAATAACCGATGACACTTACCTCCAAAGTCTTCAATTCAAAATACTTCGTCGTATTTTGTTTACCAATGCTAAATTGTATCAATGTAAAATGTCAGAAACAGAACTATGCACTTTTTGCAACAACTCACAGTCTATTTTTTAAATGTATGTATTCAAAAAATATACTGCCAAGATTGTTTGAACAAATTAAGAATCTTTGCGGACTTTCTTTTGAATTACGACCAGAATAGGTCCTCCTTTGTTTTAAACAGCATGGATGTGTGTATATATGTATATGTATGTATATTTGTATAACCATGATAACTATGTAGTATGAATAGTTAATTTAGAGTGTATGATTGTACTGACTTCATTTATTTCGTTATTTTTGTTTTTGCTCTTCTTGAAATTCATTTATCTTGACCGGTTTCTATTATATTTTCTTTCCGTTTAACATGTTTTACCAGCTATATATATATGTATGCAACTGTATATGTAAGTACACAATGTGTCTGAAATAAAAGTATAAAAAAAACAACACTACTGATGGAGCAATCGGCTGAATAACATTGCAACATTTGGATGATGACATTGATTTTGAATGCAATTTTGGTTTGGCTGGAATCTAATGTAACCAATATGGAAACCTCCGTATTATATTCGAGTAAGGCAGCGAAGCAGTGTACGAGATGTTGCAAATGACCTTTAAATGAACGTTGATTGGATGAATTAATTCCGCCAGCCAATCATATAACGTGTGACAAACAGAAATAGGCAAAATAACCAAAATTGAAACATGTGATATTTCCTAAATGAAAATTGCAAAAATTGATAAGAGAACGCATGCCTACTACCTATAGGTTAAAGTCATGTAAAATATTTGCATCAGCATTTACTGGTCAAAATCTTTAGTTCAAGTGGCAAGATCATTTCGAGAAAGAAAACAAAGAAACTCAAGACTGAAATCATAGTTTGTTTAAGGGAAAGTGTGCTCTCTAATTGTTTATCTGAAAATATGTAATGGTTAAGTTAATATTGTTTGTCTTCTTTCAATGAAGAACTTATGTTTAATAATCTTTGCCCGGTGTCTATTACATATCTGGCAAATCTCGTAGCATATATGAGTTTCCAAATGTTTATGGAATATTTAATATTCATAAAATGTCCTTACGCCCCATACTATTATCATTATACATAACATATTTAGACTACACGTAGTTATTTAAGTTAATAGACACAAATCCTATTAGCCATTAATCGCGATTAAAATCGGTAAACTATCCTCTTAGAAGACTTACTCCCCGCGCTTGCAATCAGGACTGTTATTCATTCGATCTTTGGAGATCGCTGAGCACGATACTTATATTTAGATATCGGTGGTACATTTTCAATTGCTTTTGTTTTCTTACTTAAATTTCGATTCGGAGATACCACTACTCCGGTCGAGAAAGGCGGCTCTGGGTATTGTTTAACCACCCATATGATATTTTGTCTACTTTTTAATTTAGTCTTTTGGCTGTTACTTGTGATGCGTAGGCTTTATAACCGCTGCTCCCAACTGAATTCCATTTTGCTTATTTCGCACTTCGGGGCATATACTTTTGTTAGGGACCATACGCCGCTGGACATGGGGTGTAATAAGTATAAAGGTCCACCGCCATATGCATGCCATCTTCGGGATAGTTAAAATTCTGTACTATTGAGTTTATGAATATTGAGTTCTGCTCAACCCGGGGCTAGAGGGCGAGAGCGGTATCGTGTTCGGCCGTTTCCAAAGGTAGGTCCACTCTCATATTCTTTTACTTATCGATTAATTTTGTCATGTCTGATTTGCCAACAATAGTTTACACCAATAATGGTTTGTCTGTGTGCCTATTACTGTATTTTTGTGCTTGTTACAGTACCTTGTTCAGGAAATGTATACTAGGATTTATGTGTGTATATATTACTGTACAACGTGCAAAGTACAGCATAGTTACATCACCCATTGTTTATGTGTGTGTGTGTGTGTGTGTGTGTGTGTGTGTGTGTGCAGTACTGTACCTGGTACCTTGTACATTATATTTACATCACTTGTGGATTATGTGTGTACATATTTAAGTACGTTGAACGTTGTACGGTAAATTTACTTATTGTTTTGTATGTGTGCATCTATTATATAAGTTGTATTGTAACTTTAATGCTGCCTGGTTGGTAAGAGAATAGTTCATGGCGGGTATTTCTTTATTTACACTGTGACAGTCCCGTTTTATTGGGATGACAGTAGGGTAAGTGTGAAGTTTGGTGCACCCTAGAACCTGGTTTAAACCCACAGCGGCCTTTTTAGCCACTGACCGTTCCATGGCGGTAGCTCCTGTCGTCAACCCTGTTTGTGTTTGTGGCCTAATATGCTTTTACTCCTTATTAACATTGCCATTTACCGTATTTAAAATTATTGTTTACTCGTACATGTATTGCATGATCAGCACTTACAATAACTGTGATGTCATCCTTTTTGTTTCTTTAAATCATATAGCATAATGTACTACACACAAAACTATGATACCTGTAACCGTCCAACATTTCCCACACAACTATTCAGTGTTTTAAGAATAGACAGAAACTGTCCATTAGTTTGATAATATATAATTATTGTTATTCGTCCCACAATCGAATGCAAAGTGTAAACTATTCGGCTGACATGGTGTCGGTGCAATTAGCATTCGTCCGCAAGTTCCGACCATACGAGCCAACATATTGTTACCATCTGCAAATTCTATATTATATCAAACGTCTCAGTGTTCTACCAAACGACAGCAAATGTGTTCATTGTGTCAGTGACATGAAGACGCAATTCCTACCGTATACCTTACACAGTAAGTGAAGAGGTTCATTTGCTCACATATACATATACACAGGTACCGTAAGAGTAAATCTTTAGAAGAATTAACAGATTTCTAACAAATTTTCTCTTTACCTTTCATGTTTCATGCGTGAATCAACGGCATGTTTAGAAATACATTGACATTACGTTGCAATTTGTAGCCCTAACGTAAATCGTTTATGGTGTCATATACCTTGCCTTTTATTTAAACTTGTTTTTATCTTTGTTTCAATGCCTGCTTTTGATTGGCTGTGGTCCTTGAATATAAAATTACCTGTTCGACTTTTATATCTACCGTACTAGAGCAGCGAACCAATGGAGTAGCGAACCAATGGAGTAGCGAAACAATTTCAATCTGTGTACGCTCCGAAATGAATACTAATGATACATCCAGCCGGGTAAACCTTAATGAGAAAAAATAGTCCTATAGAAACCTCAGCACCCAAACGCAATGGCACCGTAGATCCGCACTGTACCACACATAAAGAGCAAATTAACTGTACAATGAAAACGACAGTACACAACAAAAAGAGTATTGAAGACATGGTTACCAACTAGGAACGGTCAGTAGTATGTGTGTAATCATTTGAAATCGAGAGATGAAGATCGAGGAATGCTGTTATGGAATCCGAACTTTTGGCTTTATTCACCGTGAGCTGCGATGGATATATATTAGTGACCATACTTATGAGAAAAGAACGGTTATCAATATTGAGTATGTCATCCAGATACCGAGATGTATTATTAAACGCACCAAAAATGTCTCCCTGGCTAGCAGGTAACAAACTCAATAAGAAATCTCTTTCATAACAGTATGAAAACAAACTTGCGCACAGTTAGTACCCATAGGGATACCAACATATAGGGATACCAACAACCTGGCGGTAAACGGTTTTACCGTTTCTAATAAAGATGTTATCTAAAAGAAGTGATAACGCTCCGCAAACATCGGCGCAAGTCGATTAAGTCGATTTTTGCAATAAATGTATTGATCAGAGTCCTGAACTATGTCGAGTGTCCAGAGGCCCGAACTATGTAGAGTTTCCAGAGTCCTGAACTATGTAGTGTCCAGACACTTGAAATATATAGTGTCCAGAGTCCTGAACTATGTAGAGTTTCCAGATTCCTGAACTATGTATTGTCCAGACACTTGAAATATGTAGTGTCCAGAGTCCTGAACTATGCAGAGTGACCAGAGTCGTGAACTTTGTAGAGCGTGTAAGAAAAACAAGACGCATGCAGTGGAACGTTGTGGAGTCAATATGTCTTATATTTTAATTTAGACTACATGCAACGCATACGTTATTTAATTTTGAAGGGCTTTATAAAATACAAGGAAATCAATCTTTGTTCCTTTTTTATGAAACAGGTTTCATATTGAGTTTGTCATCTGTTAGCCAGAGAGACATTATTGATGCATTTAATAATACATCTCGGTATCTGGATGACATACTCAATATTGATAATCCGTTCTTTGCTCATATGGTCACTCATTTTTGTTGCTGTTGTTGTTGTTTTTGGGGAGATGTGGGGGAATGTTTTTTTCATATAATCGAATCCAGCAATTCAATAGTTTCTGGTTTTTTGTTTCTTTGTTATTGTTGTTGTTGTTTCTTTTGTTTGTTTGTTTCTTTTCTTTATTCTTTCTTTCTTTCTTTCTTAAGAATCTGTTATTTTCGATATCTGCATTACGAACTTTTATTCTGTGCTTCTTGTCAGCAAAACTCTGTCTTTGAAATGATTGTTTTATAGAGATGTTGTTCTTTTTGACAATTTTATTTTGAAAGGAAACTAGCCGCTACTATATGCTTAGCATTTATGATGCGCTAAATACTGGCCTTCAATTGATTTATGTTTCGTTCACAAGCGAATTAACTCAACTTCTTGCAATATGATTATATGTATAATTTACAACTCGTGCAAATTACTTTAAACCATCTGCGTCAAACTATCTAAGAGCCACTTTTGAGACTGTTTCACCTCAAGGGAAATTAATTACAGTCCAATCTTTGGAATCAACCGACGATTCATTTATTTATTTCTATTTAATATCATTTAATCAGACAGTTCCCTTCTCATGTATCGTTTAGACAGACAGACATATCGAAACCTTCAATCATTTTAATATAACTTTTGGCTGGCAGCAAATTTTAACTAGTCTATATGGACCTTGATCATGTGACAATCTATACTTTTGTTTTCCCATTATAGCAAATTTATAGATGCGAATTTGAACGAAATCTGTCAATAAAACGAATTTTATACGTGCAGGCATGACTTAAAACGTTGTTAATAAAATAACTAAGTTCTTACATCTTAGAAGTAAGTATAACAGTTGAACAGGAAATGTAGCGTTCATTAAACACAGTCTACCAAAAACATGCATTATCAAAATATTCGACAAATACAAGGGAGAAATGCGACACCACAAATATTGAAAGGGTTGACACTTTGGGTACGGCTTTGGAAAGGTGTGTGGCAAAATGGCCGCCGGAAGTTAAAAATAGGTTCTAGGGTGAACCATACCTCATTTTCCCTCTATTGCCAATAAAACGGGACAGTGTAACGTTTTGGCTTACCTCTTTGTGCGATGATCGGAGAGATTGTGGACCCTATGATAACGTCTACCCAAATCCTAGGAGGAGGGTAATGTTTGATGTTTGTCTCCAGTCTTGTAATTTTGTTCCTTTTGTGACCGGCTCAATAAGCCCTTCGTTATGCTATGTTTTCGATGTGGGTCGAAATAAATATATTTACAAAAAACAATTGTCTGTTGTTCCTAACACCACAATATATCAAATAAATCCTTAACATCGGGTCCTTATAAGTAATGGGTTATGTTTATAGTCTCCCTTTGACCATCTTTTACTAACATACTAACATACTAATGGTACACGTGCATGCGTTCACCGCTATGCCACAGTGCATTTTGCCGAGGCTTCGATAGAGTTACACGTTGTGTACTTTGTACTCGACGATAAATATTTATGTAATATTTATATTTGGATATTTATATATTCACAGATGGAGTTAGGCGTTGTTTGACGCATCGATCCGTAGAAATAAACACGATATTGAAATCCATCTCTGTCCTGATATATCGAACCCAGGGTAATATGTAATAGAAAGAGATAGAACCCGAACGGTGACACTTTTATGGGTTATTCGTTGGGTACTTGCATTGTGACTTTCTAGGCTTTTGTTTTTATAATCATATATACATGATCATATTTGTGTTTTTATTATATTACCTATTATTGCTGCTAGTTTGTTAGAAAATATAGCCTGGCCAGGGATTCTTTATTTACTCTGTCCCTTTTTATTTATTTACCACCAGCGGCATCTGTGCCACTGCCACCAGCGGCATTAACAGTTACAGCGCAGTAGTCCTATTATCAAACTGTTATGTTCGTGATGTCATATACATTTGCCTTTATTTATCCTTGTCATTGTTGTTGTTTCTATGCGTGTTTTGGGTTAACTGTGGTCCTCGAATGATACATTTCCTGTTCGACTTTTATATCTACTGTTTGTGGTTGAACAATTTACAGGTCACAGCTACACGTTCTTCTTTGTGCAATTAAACCACAGTTTGTGAACCTTAAAATGACTTCTGTCTAAATCCGAAACTGTTTTGTATCGTGTAATGTTAGTTTTATGTTAGTCTTCGATCTTTTCGTATCATGCCGTTAATAGTTTATTCACTTTGCTTCTGCTATGTCCAAGAGAAATTACGTTGTGACTGTGCTTTTGTTCCTTTATATGCCTTATACAGGATCATCTTTGTGTTAAGATCTAATTGCCTATTACTGCAGCCTAGTTTTCTAGAATATATAGTTTGGGTTGAGATCTTTTTATGTTAAATGTCCTGTTTAATTGGGATGCCTGAAGGGCCATTGAGTTTTGGGTCACCCTTTAACCTCGATTAAACTCTTAGCGGATGTTTTGCAACATACCGTTCCAAGGCAGTACTCCTGTCTTCAGATATTTACTGTTTGTGCTGTAACATTATTTGCTGATATTTTATACTTGATTATGTTCGTTTTGAATGCATGATTTTGGATGACTGATTTTTATGAGTGTTGTTTCATGTATGACCTTCGTACTTTTATTACTATTTCTACGCTAAAACAACGTTTAACTCCTAACTGTCCGTGTTCACTTTCAGCGTTCATGAAAATGTACACCACTTGCGGTCTAAGATCTCATGTATCCATGAAATGAAAACATTTATTTAGCACTGCTATGATAGAATCCCCGAGACTTTCCGCTCTTCTAGTATTATATATGCCATGTGTATCACCAAGACTTTTCACTCTTATATTATTATATAATACATTCGTATTAATAACCAGACCGCCTTTTGGTAGTCAGAGTCTTGCCCCACAAACGGACAATGACCGCTATATGTCAACACCACGGTCATAGGCTCCTCTTAATAACATTCGTAAATATACACAGCCAGATCCAATAAGGATATAGCTTATTTTCCTATTATAATACATGGCTCTATACCTAAACTATTTCTCAGAATTTATATTGAGCAATATAATACAATAGGAGACCAGCATTTTGTCTTATAAACGTTTCATTTCACTCGGCGTTTTAAACAGGTGTTTGCGTATAAAAACGTGTGAGGTAATAATGTGAGGTAGTAATGCATGTATATATACAGCTTGTTGACATAACGCAAACCGATCATTCATGTAATGCATAAATGTGAAACAATGTTTAACTGTCATAATCTGCAGAACCGAGAGCTTTATTGTTTAACGAAAGCTCAACAGAATGAATTCCATGTAAATCCTTTGGAATTCAAATTGTTGATTTTCATTGAAAATTGAAATGCTGAGATCTTAAATTGGCTAAATTATTTGAGTTATTTTCTGCTTGCAGAATGTAAGATAAATTTACTTTGCTTAACATCAAATATTGACAACATTGTACAGCTATAGTTCATCTTACCGCAAATTTACATTGACAATAGAAGAAAACTCGTACGTGTTGTGTTGTGTGTATTTTTTGTTGAGCCGACTTCCTCAGTCATCCCTTTATGTATTGGTTAACTTGACACAGTCTCGGCCTCTTCGGCAGTCCGTTTTGCGCTCGGTGAAGTTGACACTTTTGTCTCCTGGTCCGATGCTCCCATATGCATCGATGTAAATATTACATTTGGGTTTTCAGTATGTATTTGTTTATCTGAATGGTGTTTTACGTCATTGTTGGTCATACATTACGGTCAGTTTTGTGGTAGAGGCAGACCATCCCATTGTTTCTGGGTAGAACCAGTACCGCATACCTCCATAAAAATGCATGTATGTTAAGAATAGTTTTAAACTGAATATAGGCTTATTGACAAATCGTTTACTTTCTGTATATAAGACAACTCTTAAATAAACGTTGCAACACAATCTTACCGAAGTCATTGTTGTGAAAAATACGTAATTTAGTAATAATAATGAAATGTTATTTCTAAATAAATGTAATAAATATGGAACTCTGTTCCTTGTAGATGTACAAGGACGTAGTAAGTATAAATTGTCTTTCACAAAGTCGATGGGTTTTATTAAACGTTTCTAATATTTATCAAGCACTGTTCCAAATAACATGTCACAGAAAATAATCTAAATATCAAAGTTGCGTTTTAGTATCGTGCTAAAATCTCATAAGGTTTCTCACTTTAAAATTCTCTCTCTCCTCCCCCTCTCTTTAAAACTCTGCTCATTCTACAGAAATGTACTTCAATCATTTTGACTGAAACCGCTGACAAAGAACCCAGACTGAAAAATATTAGCCCTTTATATACTCTTAAAATAAGCCATTTAGCTAAGCAAGCTAAGTCATCCAGCCAGCGAGCTGCTAAGCAAGCCAACAAACTAAATGAATGACCGCTTTAACCAACCAGTAGGTCGCACACCCATCATACCAACACTTAAATGACATGAGCTTGCTGAATGGACAGCCAGCTAGTAGGTCGCACTGCCCCAACATCATTCAGCTTAGGTAAACAAGCCAACACACCAGATGACATCAAACGTGCTGCGTGAACAGCCAGCACGTAGATCGCACACCATCAGACAATACACCAACTAACATCAGCTTGCAACATTCACAGCCATGCATCACATAATGCTAATCTTGCAGGACAATCCAAATACCTGCATTATTTACCCACACTAAAATATATGCTTTAGAGCCTCTACAAGGGATTAACTGAAATATATTTAAAATATGTTAGTCAATATAAAAAGAGTATGATAATGGACCTTTGGAACCGGCCGAGCAAGACACATACGAAATATTGCAGTCTCGGTTTGATTGAGACTGTTCATGACCGGTAGTGAAATAGGCTTGCTACCGCTCACGCCCTCTAGCCCCGGGTTGAGCAGAACTCAATCTTAATAAAATCAATAGTACACAATTTTAACCATCCCGAAGATGGCATGCATACGGCGGTGGACATGGAGTTATTTGCTTCCCCATGCCGTACGGCGTATAGTCCCAGTATCTAATAAAATTAAATGCCCCGAAGAGCGAAATAAACATAATGGAATTTAGTTGGGAGCAGCGGTTAAGAAGCCTGCGTTTTACAAGTAACAGCCGAATGACTAAATTAAAAAGCAGACAACATATCCTATAAGTGGTTAAACAATATCCAGAACCTTTTATCGGCCGAAGTAGTGAAACAACCGAATCAAAAATTAAGTAAAAAACAAAAGAAATTGAAAATGTACCACCGATAACTTAATATAAGTATCGGGCTCAGCGATCTCCAAAGATCGAATGAATAACAGTACTGATTTCAAATAAGATTAACCAAAATCGTAACACTATTATTATGTAGGTGGTTTCTTTTAGCACAGTAAAGGTGTGTTTAATTATCGGTTAAACGAGATTATATCTTGAGGTGGAATGTATATCATATTTATATCATATCTATAATACTCTTTTAAGAGGCATGAACACAATTAAATGTTTGTGTTTTCAGCAAATATAATTAACTAAATAAATCAGTCATAAAAAATATCCAAATACATTGTTTTATGGGGGTGTTCGCCTTCCTGGAGGCTTACTGTGGTTCTGTGCATCAACTCTCATTATGGACTAGTGGGATTTAATAATGGTGTGTGGGTGACACCTACTTGACACCGATGCACTGATGGTGATCATGGGCAATGTATGATATTCTTGAAATGTCGCACTCAACTTGTATTAACATACGTATTAAGAAATGCTATTATATGTATTGTTCTGATTCATTTGCATCGAGAAAATATATAGGTATGTTTTTGAAGATAGTCTTTGTTATAATAGCACAAACAAATTCAAAATATTTGTCCAGTTTGCTGAAAGTTAAAAAAACAAAAACATGTTCCCTCTGCAGAACTTTTCGTGGGGGCCGTCATATTTGTTAACTCGCATAAGATAACGATTAACCAGTTTTTGAATGGGTGTTATTCTCATATTTTAATGCTTGAAAACATACACTTGGTACAAAAAATACTCCCACTTTAAAACATTGTATTTATTAATTAAATTACAATTCTAAAAATTTGTTTTCAATCACTTTTCGAGGAGGTTTTGAGTTTAGTGACATTGCACTTCTTGCTCAGGTAACTCCAGCAAAAGGGCTTGGCCAGACCCATGCTATATTAAGCAACAAGGACAATATGCATCATGTATACGGCAAATAACAGTATACTCAATATTCAACAAATATGGTTTTTATATCAATCGTTGTTATGTTTTATTAATATCAGATCGAAGAAAAAACATAAGGAATGAACATATCAGGTTTTGCTCATAAATTTAATCCACTATTGCACTGGTATGTATATATTAAATACGGCCATTTTCCACCCAATACATTCTCAAAATGTAGTCATATAATAATGTTAGGGAAGATGTATGAAATTATTCTCGTATCGGAACAGCATGTAAGTCAAAATGACGTCATTTTATAGTGTGCTCGGTTAGTTTTTCTCGTGCACATTGGGGATTCCGTTTCGGCGCGTTTCTTGGGTTTATATATTGGTGTGGTACTGATCATTTGAGGAGTTGTAATTGGGCAGATTACTAGGGTGTGCCCTCCCACCCTTCATTACGCTGTAATATATTCTATTAATTTGTAAAAATCTATATATTTTTAAAGTTCTTAAATACTATATACATTATTTATATAGGTTTGAATACCGTAGAGAACTATATAGTTTACTTGATTATAATTATGTTTTCTACGGAAAGGGTAAAGGGTATCTCCTTTTATACATATATGTTTAGTATATAGTTATCTCCATGCATGTATACATATCTCCTATTTGTGGAATACTTGTTTTTACATTTATTTGAAGAAGGAGGACTGACCTTGACGACCTTCCTCTTCTAACGACTGGACTTGATTCAGATCAGAACATGTTCTTTGTGAAATTCTGTGTTTATTATCTGCCAGCATATATACGCCTATTACCTAAAGAAGGATACAAATATCGGACTGGGAAAGCAGCATTCAAGGACGACAGTCAACCACAAAACACAAAAACAAACACGCAAACAGACAAACGAAAAGGCAAAAGTAATAAAAAATGCAAACGACATAACAAACACAAAAGGGTTGACAATAGGGCTACCGCCTTGGAACGGTCAGTGGCAAAGTAGGCCACTGGGGGTTTAAACCGGTTCTAGGGTGCACCAAACCTCACACTTACCCTACTGTCATGTCATCCCATTAAAACAGGACAGTGTAAATAAAGAAATCCCCGCCATGATCTAATATTCTTTCTGTTGTTTTTATATGCTTGAAGATACGAAAATAATTTACTTACGAACGACATTAAGAGTGAGTAAACAACCTTTCATTCACGGAACGGCTACAAAATATACAATACTTGTATCAAAAAACACGTATCTGCGTCATATCTCGTTTGCGGAGAAGTGTGGGCGACAGACACGCAACCTGATCTGAATAACACAAATATATATAACACAAACATCTTAAAAGAAGGAACGATCTTTACGCATACATATATTTAACAGGACTGTAAGAAACACAGTACATGTACACAAGTGATGGGCAACTAACATAGTATGATAGTATGTTATTATTGCATTTCTGAAGTAATAGTTAGTATTATGTTGGTGTGTTATTTTGCTCTTTTTTGCAGTCTTTAAACTATTTATTTTTATTTCGTATTATAAGTAAATCCAAAATTGTGCGAATTGGATAGAGAGACGTGTTAGTGATGCTAATTTATGTGTATTAGCCAGCTGCATAATATTATAGAGCTCCTTGGTGTTTTTGAATGTGGTTCCTATTATAAAAGGTAGTCCATTTTTTTATTTTTTAGAAAAGGGGCATTTCATGTGTGGGAGCATCGCCAATTCATTTTCTAGTTTGTTTCTGTACGTGTATAATAAGATATAAAAATCAAACAGGAAAAGTAGCTTTCAAGGACGACAGTCAACCACAAACACATACAGAAACAAAGAATGATGTTAAAGATGAATAAAGTGCCAAATAAGACATTACAAACACAAACAGGTTGACAATAGGGCTACCGCCTTGGAACGATCAGTGGTAAAAAAGGCCGCTTGAGGTTTAAACCAGATTCTAGGATGCATCAAACCTCACACTTACCCTACTGTCATCCCAATAAAACGGGACAGTGTAAATAAAGAAATCCCAGCTATGAACTATTCTCCAACCGCCAAAGCATCATTATTAGTAAAACTCATTTATGCTCGTGTATATATAAATATGAAAACAAAAAAAAAAGCATGCAGTGTAATATGACACGTTTAACAAAGATAGTATAAAAGTGAGCATGACCACGGATCTGAAGTTTGTAAATCACGTCACAATAGAAGTCAGGTTGCAGAAGAGTTCTTAAATTACTTTTATATTTGGAAAGAAGATCAGGGTTACGTTCAAGGCGGTAGTCCTATTGTCAACCCTTTTGTGTTTGTGATGCCGTTTGCTTTTATTGTTACTTTTGCCTTCTTGTTTGTCTGTTTGCATGTTTGTTTCTGTGTTTTGTGGTTGACTGTCCTCCTTGAATGCTACTTTCCCTGTCCGATCTCTTTATTTTTCTTTTTACGATAATAACATTTTGCAAAGGTTTTACCAAGTTTACGGTAACGGTAGCCCTGACGGATTAGCTTTTTAGTTATACAAAGATTACGAATATTTATCCTGAGTACAAGCTCTAGACAAAACGAATAAGTTGAAACACATAGACCCCATAAGAAGTTGCTCGAGGAACACCCCATTTAAATGGGGATAATTAACAATATCAAAATTAAAAGCATCTCTCTTGTCCTGTATATTTTACATTTTTTCAATGGAGAGATATAAATCGAGAAAAGTAGCGTTAGTATCAGAAACATTTGCTTTGTTAAGTTGAAGTTATTTAGGGTATATATTATGAACAATTGTAGAAAAGAAACGGTTGTCAGTGTTCCATATGTCATGCAGATACCGAGAGGTGTCATTAAAGGCTTCAATAACGTCTGTCTGGGTATCTGAGAGAGACTCTGCATGATATCACTTTCATAGCAATATAAAAACAAATCTGCAACAAGGGGTGCACAGTTCATACCCATGGGGATACCATCTATTTTTTTATAAACGGTAGATCCATACCTGACGGTAATAGTATCTAATTGGAAGACTAGTGCTTCACAAACTTCTTTTCAAGTCCACATAGTGTAATTGTCTAAACTGCCGTTAGTAAAACACGATTTAATATTATTACAGGCCAAAAATGTAAATGTTTTCTCTAGCGAAAAGTTTTTGAATAAGATCAATAAGCTTATCTTTGATAAGGTGATGTGGTGAGGTTGTATATAGTGTAGAGAAGTCATAAGCGCTTATAGATTAAACTTGACGTTCATTGCAAATTTTATCAAGAACGTCTCCTGAATTTTTAATAGACCAACATAAATAAATCCCAGAGTTTTCATAATATTGTTTAACGCGATCTTTAATGGCAGTAAGACAAGAAGTTAAACGTTTGGAGATGTTTGTGATGGTGTAGGCACTATAATTTGAAATAAAGCTGGCTCTGCTCAACCCGGGGCTAGAGGGCGTGAGCGGTAGCTAGCATATTTCACTACCGCTCATGAACAGTCTCAATCAAACCGAGACTGCAATATTTCGTATGTATCGTGCTCGGCCGTTTCCAAAGGTCCATTATCATACTCTTTTTTATACGGATTTTTATGTAATTGAGGACTCCAGTACATAGTTGGCAGTTTGTTCTGCCTTTCGTCTACCCCAACATGGAAAGTAGTGCACCGAGTGATATATGTGGAAAGAATATCATCCTCAGTAGATTGAACTGGAGTATACGAATTATTGCTACCGAGTACAAGAGATAAAAAATGGAAGTAACGTAGTCGTCAAACAATAATTACATTATTAGCTGCTTTATCAGCAGGAACTAAAACAAATTTATTATGAAATTCTTGAATTCACGCTATTAAATTACGAAAGGAAAACCTAGGTCTCGGAGGAAGTAAAGAGGGGTTAGCATTATATAAGTTAATATGATTTTAAAAATATACTTTTTCCAAGTAGAAAGAGAGTTTGGGTCATCATGTTTCTACGACACAATTTTATACTACAATACTCAATGGATTGAGCGACCTGAGCACGACAGGCATGATTACAATCGATAGTTGAGGGTAATCTATACTTAGAACCTTTAGAAACCGATGCCGAATACATTTATCAACAATATTAAAAGTACCAATGATGACATGACCTGCTGGAGCATAGAAAAACTTTGATGTGGTACATTCACAATCCTTAGGAGTGTTATTTAAAATATCAAGGTCAGAAACTATTTTGTTGTAGTTGAAAATAATATTTCTATTAGTTTTTTTTATACTTATAACAAATTAAAGAACTTTCTGATTTTTTTAAATATTTAGGGATAGAATCAATTACATGATTATCTCAAAAACGTCTAGGCATGTCAATGAAATCAATACCCTTATTAAGATATAGTATTTTTAAAAAAATGCCTGACGTGATCAGACTCCTTGACAATATGGGGTCTGAGAACATGCTGTGTGTAGCTTTGAATTAACAATTGAAGATTGTTAAATGCTTTAAAAGAGTTTTAATGAACATGTTTCAATTTCAACTCAATGCATTCCCTTTGTGAACAATTCTCAATGAAAACAGTTGCAAACATCTTTCTATTGATTTTTTCAAACGGAAAGCGAGTTTGCTATATCAAAATTATACTACTGCATTATCCTTATTTGATTTGAATTTGCAAAAGTCGTCAACATATGACAGTTAGAGTGGTTTCAATGGGGAAAATAATTCGTGGTTTCTCACCTTTAGTGCGTTTTAGAAATGTCTTGACGAGAGATTTGCAACATGCTGTTACCGTCTATTGATTTGTAAACGAATTTGTATAAGTTTTCAATGAAATATTTGCTTTTCTTTGGTGGACATAAAAGTAGATCTATATCAAGGTCGAACAGGAAATGTAGCATTCAAGTGCCGCAGTCAACCCATAATACGTGAAGAAACAAACAATAATTACAAAAATGAACAAACGCCAAGATATAATATCACAAATAGGGCAACCGCTTTGGAACAATCAGTGGCAAAAAATGCTGCTGGGGTTTAAACAGGTATCGAGTAATATCAAATAATTACTTCAAATTGAACGAACGGTGACATCAAAAATGTAACTGTGACACCTATTTTAATAGCATTGGTTCCGACCATCTGATGTCAAATTTGTATAAAAGAAGACATAAAAGTCGAACAGGAAATGTTCCACAAACCTCAATCTTATCCTCTTGTCATACCATTGCAAAACGGGACAGTGTTAGTAAAGAAATCCACGCAAACAATCTATGCAACAATACCCTAAATCAACCAATGTAAGATGGTTGGAAAATTATATATTGTGCAGTATCACGAACAGATTTATAGAAATTTCAATTTGAATTCATCATTCAAAATCTAACAAAATGCTACTCCGAATCTCTAGTTACGTCGTGGTTATAAAGTTGCAACGTTTGCTTAAAAATGGAGATTGCATTTCACAACAGTAGTGTCTGCATGAAATTTAATTACAAAAAAACTGTGAATAGAATCTCTATTTGTATATAAAATTACCAGTAGATTTAAATGTATGGGTCATCCTTTACAAATAATAGCGTAGCGTGATATTTCTAAAAGTATTTTGTGTTCTTGATTCTACGCTATTTAAAACATATATTAAAATATACATGTTAACTGTGATATTAGATTTGTAGACTTTTTCATGTATCATTCTCGAATGGCATGCATGCGTACGCAGATTTGTGTATATTTATATAACTTCTGTGGTACAATCATGACAATAAGACACTTCTATTTTCTTGGAATTAAATTCCTTTTCAATGGCACAGTTCAATTGCAATAGCTGTTTCATTAGGATTGTTTTGTGTGCTCATGTTGGTATGTTTGTCACTGTTTTCTGGATATGTACTAAACAAAAACCACCAAAGAGATTAATGATTTAATCAGGATTTGGAGAATTTATATTCTATAATTTGTTCTAAAATAAAGGTTTGTTATTACTTCTATGTAATTGCTACAATGAAAACATCGGTATTCATTTGTATGGTGTTTTTCGGCATTTTCAACACAGTCATGTAAAAGTAAGTATAAAAATCGAACAGGAAATGCAGCTTTCACAGAACAGAGTAAACCCCAAAACACGCAAAAAGACAAACAAGAATATCATTAGTAATAATAAAGGCATATGACGTCACAAACACAAAAAGGGTTGATAGTAGGGCTACCCCCTTGGAACGGTCAGTGGCCGCTGGGCCTTAAACCAGGTTCTAGGGTGCACCAAACCTCACAATTACCCTACTGTCATCCCAATTAAACGGGACAGTGTAAATAAAAAATCCCCGCCGTGAACTATTCTCTAACTAACAAGGCAGCATTAATAGGCACTATAAGTAAAACACAAAGACGCTCGTGTATATATAAATACAAAAAAACAATAGCCAAGAAAGCCACAAAGAAGGTACTCGATGACTTGGCAAAAGCCAGAGCAACAAGAGAATAAAACATTGAGGGCACGACAAGACAAGACCGCAGACAAACATCAAACGTCACCGTCCTTTTGGTAAGGTTATATATGACGGTGGATTATTTTGTGGTGGAGGCAGAACACTCACTTTTCCTGGGTAGAACCAGTACTTCTTTTCGTTTTAATTCACAGTTTTGTCGTGTTCTTTCAAAGAATGAGGTTTCTGTGGGTAAATGTTGTCAACATCAACTCGGTCGTGTGGTTACAGGAATGAACATGTGGCCATAGCCAAACATTATGAAAACAAGACATTTCCAACATATGAATTGTATTACGTCCTAGATATTTCTATATTGTGAAACAGTATTTAACAAGACAATCTTGAAGCAAGGCATGAATGTAACACTCGATACGTTTTTTGAAATAGCATTGCTTTGAAGTTATGAATGATGGTTGCAGTAAGCATGTACTCTTATTGACCTCGGATATTCAACAAAGACAAAAAACTATTAATGAAAAAAGATCCACTTCAATAAGTTTACATAATACTCTGATCTGAGTACGGGTTGTGTAACTTTGAGTTTTAGAAAGAGTCTGTGAGAGGTTGTATAGTCGATATAAATCTATAATAGTATGAGTACTTATATAAGTCAGTATAGGGAAGGACTGTAACTAATGTGGGTAGCACTTGTGGCCCGACACGATTGCATTGTACTTGTACATATATGGCAATAAAATATGTTTCAATCAAATCAAATCATATAAGTCAATATTATATCTCACTTCCATGTACTCTGATTCTCTAGTAGGTAAAGTATGATATAAGCAGTTGGAACATGAAAAAAGCAACCGCTGGTTCCTAAGCTGACCCATTTCCGATGTTTACCGCTTAAGCCGGTGCTAGGTGGGTGGGGACGTGAGAGGTGTTGCTTCTTACATTACCTCTCATGAGAAGACTCAACAAAGAAGGATAGAAATATCGGACAGGGAACGCAGCAATCAAGGAGGAAAGTCAACCACAAAACACAAAAACAAACACGCAAACAGACAAACGAAAAGGCAAAATTAATAATAAATGCAAACGACATCACAAACACAAAATAGTTGACAATAGGGCTACCGCCTTGGAACGGTCAGTGGCAAGTAGGCCACTGGAGGTTTAAACCGGTTCTAGGGTGCACCAAACCTCACACTTACCCTATCGTCATCCCATTAAAACAGGACAGTGTAAATAAAGGCAGCATCAATAGGCAATATAAGTAAAACACAAATATGCTCGTGTAAATATAATACAAAAAAACAATAGCCTAGAAAACCACAATGAAGGTACTCAATGACTTGGCAGAAGCCAGAGCAGTAAGAGAATACACCATTAAGGGCACGACAAGAAAGATCATGGACAAACATCAAACGCCCCCGTCCCAATGGGCTTTAGGTAGGCGTCATCATAGGGTCCACAGCCTGTCCGGTCATCGTACAATTAAAGAGGAAAGCATAGTGGCGAACTGTAAAAGGGTCCACCACCAAGCATGCAGTACGTTGCAAAATGATAGGGTCATAACCTCTTTTGATAAACTTTTTAACAAGTTTAACAAAGATAGTATGAAAGTGATCATGACCAAGAATCTTACGAACAAGGATAAAGATATCGGACAGGGAAAGCATCATTCAAGGACGACAGTCAACCGCAAAACACAAAAACAAACACGCAAAGAGACAAACGAAAAGGCAAAAGTAATAAAAAATGCAAACGACATCACAAACACAAAAGGGTTGACAATAGAGCTTCCGCCTTGGAACGGTCAGTGGCAAAGTAGGCCACTCGGGGTTTAAACCGGTTCCAGGGTGCACCAAACCTCACACTTACCCTACTGTCATCCCATTAAAACAGGACAGTGTAAATAAAGAAATCCCCGCCATGATCTAATCTCTAACCAACAAGGCAGCATCAATAGGCAATATAAGTAAAACACAAATATGCTCGTGTAAATATAATACAAAAAAACAATAGCCTAGAAAGCCACAATAAAGGTACTCAATGACTTGGCAGAAGCCAGAGCAGTAAAAGAATACACCATTAAGGGCACGACAGGAAAGATCATGGACAAACATCAAACGCCACCGTCCCAATGGGCTTTAGGTAGGCAACCCTACCACATCATCTTATTAAAGACAAGTTAATTTCTCTTATTCAAAAAACATTCGTTAGAGAAAATACAACATTTTTGGCATATAATAATATTAAAGCGTTTTTTTTCACTAACGGCAGTTTAGACAATTATACTATGTGGACTTGCTATGAAGTTTGTGAAGCACTCATCTTCTTATTAGATAATATTTTCGTCAGGTATGGTACCACCGTTTATAGACAAATTGTTGGTATCCCTATGGGTACGAACTGTGCACCACTTGTTGCAGATTTGTTTTTATTTTGCTATGAAAGGGATTTCATGTTGAGTCTTTCCCCAGATACCCAGGCAGATGTTATTGAAGCTTTTAATGACACCTCTCGGTATCTGGATGACATACTGAACATTGACAACCCTTTCTTTCCAACTATGGTTCATAATATTTATCCTAAAGAACTTCGGCTTAATAAAGAAAATATATCTGATAATAACGCTTCTTTTCTCGATTTAGATCTCTCGCTTGAAAATGGTAAAATAATTAGCAAAATCTATGACAAGAGAGATGATTTTAATTTTGACATTGTTAATTATCCGCACTTGGATGGGGATGTTCCCCGAGCAACTTCTTATGGGGTGTATCTGTCTCAACTTATTCGTTTTTCTAGAGCTTGTACTCGAGTTGAAGACTTTAATATTCGTTATCTTTGTATAACTAAAAAGTTACTCAGTCAGGGTTACCGTTACCATAAACTTCGTAAAACCTTTGCAAAATTGTATTATTGTAACCCTGATCTTCTTTCCAAATATAAATGTAATTTAAGGACTCTTCTGCGACAAGGACTATCACAACCTGACTTCTATGGTCATGTGATTTATAAACTTCGTAAGATTCTTGGTCATGATCACTTTCATACTATCTTTGTTAAACTTGTTAAAAAGTTTATCAAAAAAGGTTATGACCCTATCATTTTGCAACGTACTGCATGCTTGGTGGTGGACCCTTTTACAGTTCGCCACTTTGCTGTCCTCTTTAATTGTACGATGACCGGACAGGCTGTGGACGCTATGATGACGCCTACCTAAAGCCCATTGGGACGGTGGCGTTTGATGTTTGTCCATGATCTTTACCATAGAAGTCAGGTTGTGATAGTCCTTGTCGCAGAAGAGTCCTTAAATTACATTTATATTTGGAAAGAAGATCAGGGTTACGATAATAAAATTTTGCAAAGGTTTTACGAAGTTTATGGTAACGGTAACCCTGATTGAGTAACTTTTTAGTTATACAAAGATTACGAATATTAAAATCCTCAACTCGAGTACAAGATCTAGAAAAACGAATAAGTTGAGACAGATAAACCCCATAAGAAGTTGCTCGGGGAACATCCCCATCCAAGTGGGGATAATTAACAATGTCAAAATTAAAATCATCTCTCTTGTCATAGATATTGCTAATTATTTTACCATTTTCAATCGAGAGATCTAAATCAAGAAAAGAAGCGTTATTATTAGATATATTTTCTTTATTAATCCGAAGTTCTTTAGGATAATATTATGAACTATAGTTGGAAAGAAAGGGTCGTCAATGTTCAGTATGTCATCCAGATACCGAGAGGTGTCATTAAAAGCTTCAATAACATCTGCCTGGGTATCTGGTGAAAGACTCAACATGAAATCCCTTTCATAGCAAAATAAAAACAAATCTGCAACAAGTGGTGCACAGTTCGTACCCATAGGGATACCAACAATTTGTCTATAAACGGTGGTACCATACCTGACGAAAATATTATCTAATAGGAAGATGAGTGCTGCACAAACGTCATAGCAAGTCCACATAGTATAATTGTCTAAACTGCCGTTAGTGAAAAACGCTTTAATATTATTACATGCCAAAAATGTTGTATTTTCTCTAGCGAATGTTTTTTTGAATAAGAGAAATTAGCTTGTCTTTAATAAGATGATGTGACCGAGTTTGCTACTTTATTCTCTGGTTGTGTTTGATGCTTCCAAAGGATCTCTATTATTAGTATATAATTAGGCCGAAAGATCCATAATGTGACTGGAATGAGAAGCCGTGACATAGAATTGCATTTGGGGGAAATGGTAGTTTTGTTTAACCCACGACTAGTACTTTTCGGCTTTAGGTAGAAGTCATCATAGGGTCCACAGCCTGTCCGGTCATCAAAGAGGAAAGCATAGTGGCAAATTGTAAATGGGTCCACCACCAAACATGCAGTACGTTGCAAAATGATAGGGTCATAACCTCTTTTGATAAACCTTTTAAAGAGGCTCTACCTATATCTTTTTGTCCACCAATTTATATAAACTTTACTTAATCATAAAGAGGACTATGAAAAAGGTAAATGGCAATAATTTCACCCCATGTAATAAGCAATTTGCTGGGAAAAAACAGGATTAAAAAGATCGGATTTTTGAAATTGTATTCGTAATTGTTTTAGACAAGCCGATTGCGAAGACTTTCCAATCTTATTCGTTTACAATCGGAACTGCCTCGTCGGATTGGCGAAGAATTCCGATCGATTCGTTTACTTTCGGAACTGCCCAGAATATTTTGTTTTCGTTCAACTTAATCGCATTGCACATGTCCGAGAAAATCGTAAAAACACGTAGTTCGCCGGCAGGAATAAACGGCAGGGCAGCTATTGGTTTGATCATAATTAATAACTTACAGTACAGGAATACGAACCATGTTTCTTCTTAGAATACTCATAAAGTAGATTTGTATACATATACATGCATTAATATTGAGTATTTAATATTTTACATTAAAAATCGCGTAGATATAGGTATAATGTAGTGCCTCTTTAACATGTTTAACAAAGATAGTATGAAAGTGATCATGACCAAGGATATTACGAAGCTTGTAAATCACGTCACCATAGAAGTCAGGTTGTGATAGGCCTTGTCGCAGAAGAGTTCTTAAATTACTTTTATATTTTGGAAAGAAGATCAGGATTACGATAATGAAATTTTGCAAAGATTTTACGAAGTTTATGATAACGGTAACCATGATGGAGTAGCTTTTTAGCTATACAAAGATTACGAATATTAAAGTCCTCAACTCGAGTATAAACTCTAGAAAAACGAATAAATTGAAACACATAGACCCCATAAGAAGTAGCGTCTACTGCCTATTTAACGTTTTATTCTTTATTTGTTTTTGTTGTTGGTGTTCTATCTTGTTTGTGTTTGTTCCTTCCAAGGAATCACCTTTTCAGTATTTATTGTTGTTGCATTGTTTGTGAGTTTTTTTTTGTTTTTTTTGTTTGTTTGTTTGATTGTTTTGTATTTTGTTTGTAGTTTTGTTTTGTTGTTTAGTTTAATTTGAAACCTTTTCAACTTCAGCAAAATATAGTCTAACATGTTTTAACAACAAAATGGTCAAATAAAATCAAACATGAACAAAACAGAACGTTACTTGGATTCAACATGTACATAGTACATCGTAATATACAATATTCAGTTTTGAAATATATAGGAAATCATGCGATTTCAATATACATTACGTTGACGTATGTTAATTCCTACAGCTAAGCCAATTTAAGGGAAACAACTCTGCTTTGAGGAATACTTTCAAGGGCAGTCACTCGTCACTTGAAATTGTGATCGAGATGTTGCGAATGAACAGGCACCTGTTGGTCTCGAATTACCAGCTCGAGTATTTTATCGAACAGGCATGTACTTATTATTTTAGTTATATATGAGGAAGATTTTTTTGCTTGACAATTTAAATGTATTTACCCCCGGTTACGACGTCTATTTATAAACTCACTAGTTATATTATTTTTCAACGCACTAAGATTCGTTTCTTTTTTATAACGATAACGTGTGTTTCTCTTCCGTGATACGACTGGATAATGATCAACTCTCCCTACTACATGTATGTATCGATAGGCCCAGCTTTGATTTGCCTGATCAGGTTATTTCCCGACACGGTCACGGTTACAAAGTATTCTTTTTTTTGTACAATACTTTCGAGTTCATTTGTACATAGACCTTCATTTGCCAATTAATAATAATAATAATAATAGTAAAAAGCTATTTATAATTTACTTGTAGTTTTTAAAAAAGGCACATTTATTTTTTCATTTCATTTTCAGTGGTGCCTGTTCGTTAAAAAATCTGTCACTGTCATACAGTAATTTTATTAAGAATTATGTTCCCTTGAACAATAGAAATATTCAAAGTTGGATATTTCAAACACTTCTGCATATTTTTACATGAAACAAGCAGAACACCATCTCATTTAAACTAGTTTAAATATAAACAAAAAACTGTTTTCAAAACTAAATTGTATCAATAAAGCGGCTTTAATACTTAGTGAATTAGCATATTTATTCTCTATCGTAGAGCTGTGAATATTTACCTTCTTTTAAAATATCGGTAGAGTATATGCGACATGACTCCAGTTCGCACTTTCAGTGAAATTTCTGAAGTCGTTGTGCCTACATGTACCTACACAATTTAAATATTGCCACATCACAACCCATGTCCATGCATAAAACTCACCAAAGAGGATCTCATGCGGGTTTAGTAGTATTTTTAGTACCAGCTAAATATTTTCATATTTTCAATTGAAAATACCTTGCTTTTGCCAGCAGTGAGACTCCGTACTTGAACTACCAGTAAGCTCCAACAAACTCGTGAATATAAATGACGTAAAAAAAACCCATCAAAAACTATACTGGCAATTGGCAGGTGTATTCAAGAGTTGATCGGATTTTTTTCAAAAACTCTTGTCCATAGACATGATAGACCCACATAACTTGGATTTCAGTCCACAATGCTGTCCACTTGGCCATGTTGGATCACCAATTATGGCGTGTGTAATTCAAATGTTTATAGTATGAAATCCACAAGATAGAATGAATGAATGAATGGTGTTTTACGGTACGTCGACACATAAATAGGTCATATTGTGCGCAAAAATTGATGAAAAATGAAGTATTATTTAAAAATTAGTGTAAATATATAAAAGATAAACTATTAAAAAAAAAAGGGATGATAAGGTGTAATATAAAACGGGTATATAAACAAGTAAATATATATATAAGAACACATTATAATGATCTATATAGTCTGATTTCCTTTAGGAAATCTAAAACTAGACTAAAATCTATAGTATTAAATAACTCTGTCATAGTATTAACATTGTAGTACCTTTGACCATGTTGACGCATAGGATCAAAGTCTACACATTCCAGCAATATGTGTTTGACCGTTAACGGTGCAAAGCAGGGTATACATTCTGGTAATTGCTCAACTTGTAATAAATATGAATGAGTATAACGTGTATGCCCTATTCTGCACCGGACTAGGCCAACTTCCTCTCGACGAATGAGTCTACTAGAAGAACGCCATTCTCCGAGTAACGGTTTAATTGAATGGAGTTTATTGTTAAATGACAAATCCCAAGCGGTTTGCCAAGAGTTACAAATATATGTGTTAATACAACTTTTAAAATCAGTATAAGGTAAATTGGTATTAGATATATGTAAATCTAATGCTGCCTTAGCAGCACTATCAGCTCTATCATTACCACGTATTCCTACATGGCTTGGAAGCCAGCAGAAAATAATAATATTATCAATTATAAGAGCATTGTACTTTTCTAAAGTTGAAGCACAACTGGGTTATCATGTTTCATATTAACCAGTGCTTGAAGAGATGAAAGGGAATCAGAAAAGATTACAAAATGGTCATCATCAGATTCCTGAATATAATTTAAGGCAAGTTCAATTGCCTTAAGTTCAGCTGAAAGATAGAGGCCTTGTCAGGCAGGCGGCTCTTTATGCTGTGTTTGTGAATAACAGCTGCTGCAGCTACCTTATCTCCATCTTTAGAGCCATCTGTGTAGATATGTTGAAAGGCACAGTATTTCGATTTAATTTCATTAAATTTGCTTTGAAAGACAGTAGGGTCTGTACTGGATTTGTTATTATTACAAAGATCAAAAATAATTGTTGGAGTTTCCAAAGTCCATTGTGGAATTTATGGTACTTTGTACGTGGCAGTCAAATTTAGGTCGATTTCAGTGTCTCTTAATTTGGGTTTAATACGAAGACCAAATGGTCGAATGGCCTTCGGTTTTCGATCAAAAAGAGGTTTACAACTAGGATTAAAAACATTATCGAAAATTGGGTTTGAAGGGTTAGACTTTAATTTAATTGCGTATTGAAGAGCTAATTCGTCTCGTCTATGAGACAGTGATGGTTCATTGGCTTCAACATATAGACTTTCGGCTGGTGATGTACGAAAGGCACCTAAAGCGAGTCGTAATCCTTGATTATGTATAGGGTCGAGCATCTGCAAGTACGACTTGCGAGTCGATCCATATACTATTGAGCCGTAGTCCAGCTTGGATCTGATAAGAGATATGTAAAGTCGCAAGAGGACTTTTCGATCTGCTCCCCAATTAGTGTTTGCAACAACTTTAATTAAGTTAAGAGCTTTAAGGCATTTGGCCTTCAAGTATTTAAGGTGTGGTATAAACGTTAATTTACGGTCGAAAATAAGACTAAGGAATTTTGTCTCATCCACTACTGGTATTGGTGACCAATGCAGTGTTAGATGAGGGTCTTCATGATGTTTACGAAGTTGACAAAAGTGCATACAATAAGTTTTAGATTTAGAAAATTTAAAACCATTTTCATCAGACCAGGTCTGAAGTTTATTGAGACATTGTTGTAATTGTCTCTCGATAGTATTCATGTTTTTTGCACGATAACATATAACAAAGTCGTCAACATACAGCGAACAATCCACACCTGGATTGATGCATTTTACTATACTGTTAATCTTTATATTAAAAAGTGTTACAGATAGTATACTGCCCTGTGGAACACCCATCTCCTGTTCATGAATATCAGAGAGGGTTGAACCCATTCGGACACGAAACTGTCTATCATCTAAGAATTTATCTATAAAAATGGGTAATCGGCCTCTAAGACCAATGTCATGTAGATCATTCATAATACCGTACTTCCATGCAGTATCATAAGCTTTCTCCAAGTCAAAAAATACAGCGACTAAAAGTTCTTTTTTTATGAAAGCTTCCCTAAAAAACGATTCAAATCGTATGAGATTGTCTGTTGTGCCTCGTTGGCGCCGGAATCCACTTTGATACTTTGTTATCAGTTTGTTGGACTCCAGGTCCACTAGATAGGCACAATAGTGGACAATGAAAAAATATTTCAAATTTGGTTTTGATTTGATTCACTCTGCAGTGCCTTTTAAATGTGAATACCCTTTTAAATGATGAGCTAGCACTGTCTGTCAGTTCTATATTGTGACAGCAGCAACAGGTGTGAAAACCGATGTCGTGCGTTCAATCCCAGCCTGGTAATACTGAATACTTTATACAAATGATAGTAGCTCCTTTGCTTGACACTCCGGGACTGCATATAAACAGAAGTGCTAGGACTGGTCAGCCCAGTGTCAGAATAATGTGACTAGATGGGGGCATCATGCTATTTTCTATGGTATGGCATTCCAGCATTACAGCACTATAAAGCTCACGGCTGGAAGTAGACACCGTCTTGATCAGATGGTTAAAAAATACCACACATACAGTGTACATACCTTTACGATTGAGAAGGCCATTTAGTATTAGGGTCAATCAAATTAAATGTATTTGTATAACATTATATTATGTTATTTAGAGATGCACCAGAAAGCGGGGACAAATACAGTGAATCGCGCGCACCATTTTACGAGATTCAAACGTTATGCTCGGAGGATAGACTTCTTTACGTGTCCGGTGAAGTGGCAAAGGAAGGTGATCTTTCGTAGGATATTATAACCCGTAGAACTATCACTACTTGATGAATACCATTCGCAAATACTGTTTTAATTTTTCTACAACATGTATTTTGAACACAATGCCCTGTACACATAGATCTCTACATATTTTAACACAATTTGACTAAGTAAAAAATGGGGTACAAGCTTTTCAAAATAAGTTGCAGAGTTTTGCAAATTGTGTGTGGCATGTTATTGTTACCGAATACATGTATGACGTTTCATGCCATTCTGTTACCTGTCAAGTATCAGTTCAAAAATACATTCTGACACAGTTTGCCAGTGTAAAATGTGGGATAACTTTGCCAAAACAAATAGGTTGTATGGCACGTTTGAATATCTACTGATATAAAATACTTGTGCTCATGTGTTTCAGCTTATACATGTATATATAGATTAGCTTTATAAGTACAAAAGGGGGCAAAACTCTGTCAAATTGAGTTGAGAAAACGTGTTATGTGTCATTGCATTGTGCAACGCAGTGTCTGAGATACGAAAGCAACAGTGTGAAAACATTGAACGACGTAACAAAGCGAACCTATACGGCCCAACATGGACAGACCTGCGGTGCTTTACAATTTTAAGTGAGCCTGGAAAACAGGTTCGATGAATTTATACTGACTGTTGCCATTACAACTCATTTTCACAATAATAAATATAATTAAAAAAAACTGAAAAAAAAAAAAATAATCCACTGAACATGATTTTATTTGTCAATTATTAATGTTAACAGAAGCTATTAATATATTATTTTTTCTGAAACAGCCAGCAGGTATATTATTAATGTTTATCTTAAAGGGACAAACACTTATCTTGAGTGGTATGTGTTGTCTACAATATTGGATGATATGAAAATCATAGTTTAAAATATTGTTTTGGAGAACTACTATTATAAATCTAGTTAAGTATTTAAAACAAAGATATAGTCCAGCTTCTTGATATTACATGAAATATATATGTTTTTAATCTAATCCGTACATGTAAGGTTTATAAAATACAATTAAATAAAAAGAAACATATTCATCCATTTTTAGCATCAAATACGTATTATTTCTTAAACTCTCTTAAATCACATTAAAAACCCAAATCTCACTCCTAGATATCACACGAGTGGTTTTAAAACGTGTCTAAGCTTTCATTTATATCAAAACTCTGACCAAGTTTGGTTGAGATACAAATAGAAGTGCTAGATTGATGCTGACAAAAAGTTAACAGACGGACAATCTACCATGATGCAAGCCCGAATTGCCAATTTTCTTACAATTTATTTATAGAATGTATAGAATATATCTATACACACATTTGGTTCAAACTATAGTCAGTCACAAGTTAACAGCATGCACTGGATGGAAGTTAATCCATTATCGGCAGTCTTTGAATTAAAATATTTATGTCACTAGCCCGAATTCTTATATACTCAACGAAAATCCGTACATTTTCCTTTAGCCCGACTACATAAATTAAAAAAAAATTCACTAGCCCGAATGACAGTTTACTAGCCCAGGCTTCGGGCTAGTGGATTCATTCGAAGACTGTTATCGGTAGGTTTGTTTTTTGGAATTATTTCACTCTTTCAGAGGGATGTGTTTTTTTCCTCTTCAATACTTTGAATCCACTTACTCGTGAAAAAATAATAAGCCTCCATAGTTAATAAACTTGGTAATAACATGGTCAATAAAGTCCAATCTGTAAAATTGCCACATGAGTCCGAACCCGATTTTTGAAAGAATGTTTTTGTTTCAGTATTAAGGATCCATTTTGATTGCTGCAATAGAACTAAGAATCCTCATCACTCTACTACTCTACATCTAGAACAATGCATTTCAATCACTATTTCTTTTATATTCATGTATTGCAGTTTTAACTATCCATTATGGTTTCTAGGTGAAGAATCTCCTTCCAATTCAGGCCTCAATTTACAGGGCGATTTGAACAAAGTAGTCATCCTTGATCAATTGACTTTGCCTTCACCACTCTCAAAGCGAAGTTCAAGTCGCCGTTATTTCAATGGTTGCAGTTATCCATAATCTGAATAAAAAGTAGCTGGCATGTGAATGCATATGAGCGAACCTGCCGATTAAAATTTGGACCTATTATATACATGTACATATGCGAAGCTGTAGACCATAACATATGAAAAGGTTTCTTCTTTTTTTCAATATATCGTACTGTCACGTCACATTAAAGTTGGAGTCATCTCGTCATGTCCCACTTCTGTTCTGCAGTCATTAGAGTATTAATACAATAACTCCAACATTTGTCTCAGAAATTTCAGAACAGACACTTTTTGTTCGACTTTCTTGCTTATTTGGCTGGTCAACTGCACTTTTTACACTGTCCTGTTTTAATGGGATGACAGTAGGGTAAATGTGAGGTTTGGTGCACCCTAGAACCGGTTTAAACCCCCAGTGGCCTACTTTGCCACTGACCGTTCCAAGGCGGTAGCCCTATTGTCAACCCCTTTTGTGTTTGAGATGTCGTTTGCATTTATGATTAGTTTTGCCTTCTTGTTTGTCTGTTTGCGTGTTTGTTTCTGTGTTTTGTGGTTGACGGTCCTCCTTGAATGCTACATTCCCTGTCCGATCTTTTTATATTTCTTTGCGTTTGAGCAATATTTCGTATGTGTCGTGCTCGGCCGTTTCCAAAGGTCCATTATCATACTCTTTCTTGAATGCTATTAGAATGCTTTTATGCTTGATTCCTCGTTTTGATAATAACTCTAACTCTGCTGAAGAGCTTACATGCAGTGTTATTTTAGGTGTTTGGTTCCTCGACTGGTTCCGACTGCATGCTTTAGAAGTAAACTTGCGTTGAAGATACCCTATGTCTTCTCTAATAACTTGACATGTCCAGACAGAACAGCTATCACACTATAATTCCTTCAGCTTTGAAATAAATGAATGAAATATTTAATTTATACAATTATTCTGCAATAGTGTGTGTGTGTGCATGTAACCCACTAATTGTTAGGCTTCCAGTTTAATACATTAATTGAATTGACTTTTATAGTCGTACCAACAGTTTAGGTCATATGGCAACTTTTCCAGCTTTCATTGGTGGAGGAAGACCAAAGGTGCCCCTCCCGTAACAGGCACCGGAGTAGAACCACCGATATTTCGCGAGCCAGCTTCCTCACATAAAGATTCATAGGCCCATGAGGGATCGAACCCACAGCAGTGAGGGGCAAGTGATATTAAGTCAGAGACTAACCACTCGACCAAGGACACCCCACTACTTACACGAATCAGTCCTCGACTTGACCCACTAGCCCGAAGCTCGGGGCTAGTTAACTGTCATTCGGGCTACTGAATTTTAATTTATGTAGTCGGGCTAAAGGAAAATCTACGGGTTTTCAGTGTTTGAACAGTATGATAGCCCGACGCCCGGGGCTCCTCGAAATCCATTCCGGGCCTGTCTCATTTTGCAGACAAGGAGCCTGTCAGGCCTGTCTAAAAAAACAAGAGGGCCAAGATGGCACTATATCGATCACCTGAGTACTGGCCCATTATCGAATTTCCTCGAAATATCATGGTCATATACAATATGTGCAAGTCTGGTTAAGATTGTTCAAGAAATGTGGCTTCTGTTATGTTAACAACATTGATATAAAGACACTTACAAAGTTTGGTAAAGATCAAATACAAAATGAAGGTGCTAGAGTGTAACCCCTGGGGCATGGCCAAATCTGACCCCAGGGCTACATGTAATATTTGAGAGCTGTGTGCCTTTTGGTTTCAGAGAAGGAGATTTTTTAAGTTTTTCCCTATACAATTCCATGTAAAAGATGTGACCCCTGGGACAGGGCCAAATGTGACCCCAGGGTCACCATTTGAATAAACTTGGTAAAGTACCATAAGCTCATAGTAAATGCAAAATATTAAACCTCTGGCTCCTGCAGTTTCAGAGAAGAAGATTGTTTAATTTTTTCCCTATATAAGTCTATGTAAAACTGTGACCCCCGGGGCAGGGCCAAATTTGACAAGAGAGTCACCATTTGAACAAACTTGGTAGAGGATCATAAGAATATAGCAAATTCAAAATATTAAACCTCTGGCTCTGGCTCTTGCAGTTGCAGAGAAGAAGATTTTTTTAAGTTTTTCCCTATACAAGTCTTTGTAAAACTGTGACCCTCGGACCGGGGCCAAATGTGACTCCAGGGTCATCATTTGAACAAACTTGGTAAAGGATCATAATCGTATAGTAAATGCAAAAGATTAAACCTCTGTCTCTTGTAGTTTCAGAGAAGAAGATTATTTTTGTTTCTCCTATATAAGTCTGTGTAAAACTGTGATCCCCGGGGCGGGGCCAAATTTGACCCCAACGTCATCATTTGAACAAACTTAGTAGAGGACCATGAGCTGATGCTACATGCTATACATGAAAGGTCTGTGCCTTGCGGTTTCAGAGAAGAAGATGTTTTAATGTGTTTTCCTATATAAGTCTATGAAAACATGCAAAATCCCAATATACAAATTTGGACTCCCAGGGCACGACCATTTTTGATCCCGGGAACTTCGTTTGAACAAACTTGATAGTCTAGACGTTGGCGACCATTTTAAAAGAAACACTTTCGAAATCTGTCCAGCGGTTCTTGAGAAGAATATTTTTTAATGTTCCTATTATATATGGTAATGGCGGCCATCTTTGATGTCACGTTGACTTAATTTTAAAAAATCTAAAAAGCATTTATCTATGGATCACCCAGGTGAAGTTTGCTCAAAATTGGTGAAGCGGTTTCTGAGTATGGCGTTTTACGTCATTTTCAAGCATGGCTAGTAAGGTTATATATGAAGGTCGATTTTTTTTTGTGGTTTAGGCAGACCACCCACTTTTACTGGGTAGAACCAGTACTATACACCTCTCGCCATCTGTAAGAATCAGCGTTTTTGGGGCCACCCTTAAACATATTTATGTTTGCTCTTTCCCAACCCTAATTTCAAATTTACAGAACATACTTTTTTATATTACCGACATTTTGATGCGACCGGCAAAGAAAAAAGCTCTATAAATTGAGAAAAAAATATTTGGGAAGAGCCCTTTTTTCCGGGTCGGTCGAGAAAGGGCAAACTTTTTTTTAAATTGTAGCCTAATGAAAAAATATGCGTAATTACGCAGATACGCATCTTATCTGGAGCACTGCCAATATTTGAAGGCAATGGAAAATAACTTGATTTTTAGAAATCAGTGTTAACTGAAATAAAAATGTGAAGGAAAACTTGTGAATTTACCAAATTAAAAGTTTGAATTATATATCATTATAAGTTAAAATATTTCAGACTTGAATGTTGCGAGTACTAAATTGAGCCCTGTTTTTGTACTGTCGGACAGTTCCATTTACATTTACATGTAACTTGTTATATTATAATCTGACTCTCACTTGTCCTAGACAGTCAGGGATGCTAAATATCGAGCTCTGATAGAGTGGGCGGGGTACATGATGACATTTCATTCCTGTCAATTTTATAGGATTTCTTTTTACAAATAGTTCACTTGTAATGATTGTTTTTGTATGTGAAAAACGTGTCAGTTTTCTTGCGGAGGTTTAAGTTCTGCTTACAATCCAGTAAATCATATGTGGGTGGTAGTCTCATTTATTTGACGTCTTTGTGTGCTTTTTACATAGAGATGCACCCTAGACGGAGGACGGCGTATATCATTCAAAGTACCGAAGGTACTGAGAGCATGGTGAACTATGATGAAATTGCGTCTTAGAATAAGGTCGTGTTTGATTACAATGAAACCGGAACTGGATTCAAAATCCATTCTGTTTGTTTACAACAGTTTTGATAAATCCTGAACAAGATTTGAGAAACCGCGAATCCTGCTCTCGGGATTGATTCGTGCAGATTCAAGACCGATCATTCGGCCAATGATGTTACGAGTGACAACAGATCAGGCCTAAAAAAAGTGTTTGTTTCGGGTAACATCTTCAAAAAATAGGTAGGGTAGGGATATTTTTATTAATTTGTTTTTTCCTCTAACTTTGAATGGCTAAAACAGAACCTTGGCCGGACCTTGGAACAATGTGTATATTCAATGTTCCATGCATTAACTGTTATTTCATTAAATAAATAAAACATTTAATAGTAAATAAACTCAATAAACCTGACAATCCTGTAGTACTAATCAAAAGCTGTTCTTGTGTACACTGGTCACAGATAATGTTTTGCCATTTGCAGGCTTTGAAGATATAAATTCAATAATTTCAAAACATATTAAGGCTTTTAATATTAAAATTTACCCAAGGGTTAAAATATTCCTAAATACCAAGCATTCACAATTTATTTTTTATTTTTAATTTATATTAACTTGTTAACCAGGGTTAAACAACAAACCACATTAAAAATGCACTCACAAAATATTGAAGACTATTAAATATTTCTGTGTGTTTACGCAATTTATTATTTTGTTCATGATGACGCTGACATCATTTCATTCATTTATATTTACATTTCTAGTAAAAGTACTTGTATAACACATACAAAACTAGAAACATCCATTTGACCATGAATCACATTTGAATTGCTTCACGCGCAGTTAAAACTATGAAGATTCAAGAAAGACAAGTGACGTGTGACGTGAGTATACCAAAAAAGGATAGGAAGGCAAGGCTAAACGTTTACGCTGTCCCATTTGCTTTAGAGAAGAAGTTGAGAAACGGGGCATATGGGTATTGATTGAGTACAATAATAATATAAATGTAAGGAATACATTTGTTTTTTAACATTCATTGAACTATGAATAGCATCAGGTCGCGAGCAAAGTTAACAATCCCTTCTGGATTCACTTACTTTGCACGTGACCTGATGTTACTCAGTGCCATGAATGTTAAAAAATAAAATGTATTCCTTAAATACATTGGATTGAGCAATAATGTAGTGGTTTAGTGGTACATGTATATTCTGATGAATTTTTTGGCCGAAAGCTAATAAATTGAGTAAACACATAGAAATGTTTATTGTACAGATCCCTATGGGTCACAAAAATAGAAGCAAAACGATGGAACAATAGATGAAATAGCTACATAAACAATATATAACAAACAATGTATCGAAGAAATTATTTGAAATTTCTAAATGACATTCAGTAGGAACGCCAGCCCTATGGCGTAGGGATATTTATCAAACAAGGTCACGTGATAAAATCGATAACAAAATGACATTATCGGGAAAATGGTCACTGGTCAGATTTCTTCACCTCTTATTTATAAACTGTGATTATGACAAAACACAATCACAGATCGTTGTTAAAGTAATAATATTCACAAACTACATTGGTCGAACAGAATTGATGTACACTTCGTGTTATTCCCATTAATAGTTAAAGGTATTTTTCAAAGGGATGAATTTAGGTTGTTTTAAGGTTTAAATTGCCAAAAATGCGCTTTTAAATCAAAATCGATTTATTTTGTCATTTTAGAAGCGAGAATAAAAACAAATGCATGTACGCGTAGATAAATCTTTCCTCTGTCCATATGCAAATTTTTAATGAAATCGGAGACAAGTACTTTTTTTCCCCAAAATTAACTAACATGACCCACGGACTCAAAGACGGCATAATGCATATACATTTACAGACGCGACCGGGTACACAATAAATGAAATAATTCCATTATTTCACTACATATATTTCAAATGTATGTATCCATGCATTCCAGATTAAATTTCTGATCTATACATGCTTTTGGTTTATGCCGGAGTGCTCAGAATAGGTTTTAACAAACAAAATTGTAACGGTACGTCGTGAAAGGAAATGAGGATTGTGAAAATATATGTTGCAGTGCTAATTTTCTGAATCCGAAAAAAATGCAAAAAAAATAAGTTTTAACAGCGAGAATGAATTTTTTTTCACGAAAGTGTTCATTGACATGTTTACTATTAAAACCTAAAATTTAAAGTCAATCAGAAAAAAGTACTTTTTTTTTCCCAAAATTAACAAAGTACACCGTGTTCGCTAAAATATGAACAATCGCCTTTCGAAGTTAATGTACACGCGGGATATAAAACCATGAAATTGTGAAATCCTTTTTAAGAGATATATTGATTTCAACATTATTCTGTATTTAATAAATTATTAGAGTAGAATTTCACCGTTTTTCTCAAGGACACCATTACGGTAGTATCCCTGCAGCCCCGCCCCTCATTCCACCCCCACCACCCTCCATACCGTATTGATTAGGCTGCTAATGCGCAGTTTTAATCAAATTTGATTTATTTCATCATTTTAGAAGCGAGAGAAAAAAACAAAAGCATGTACGCGTAAATACATCTTTCCTCTGTAGATATGTAAAATATAAAAAAAAAATCGGAGGCAAGTACTTTTTCCCCCCGAAAATTAACAAAGTACACCGTAATCGTTTAAATACGCCAAATCGACGTTCCAAATCGATCTTCGCACGGAATAAAATTGTGGAATTATTAATTCATTTATAAAGATAAATCGATTTCAGCATTGTTCAGTAGTTGTTATATTATTGATGTAGTATGTTAACAGTATTTATGAGAGCAACATTAAGGTAGTATCCCTCCAACCCCGTGGGTTTCCCCCCTCCAACCCGTACACACAATACGTTGTGTATTGCTGTGAATGCGCCTTTTATTCAAATCGATTTATTTCGTCATTTTAGAAGCGAGCATAATAACAAAATCATATAGATACATCTCTCCTCTGTATATATGTAGAATTTCAATAAACGGAGACAAGTACGAATTAAGTAACAGGACCGTCCGACCCAAAGACGGCAACATTCATATTCATTAAGGAAAGACGACCGGCTACAGAAACAATTAAATAATTTCGTTATGTAAACACATATATTTAAAATGTATGTGTTCATGTATTTAACACTAAATTTTTTATCTGTACATGCTTTAGGTTTATGTCAGAGTGGCCAATTTATTTTTAACAAACAATGTTGCAACGGTATATCGGAAATTGAAATCATTTTGGCGGCAACATTCGTTGCAGAGTTAATTTTCGAAATCAGAAAAAGCGATAAACTAATATAAGTTTAACAGGCAGAAAGAAGTATATTCTTTTAACTGTTCGTTTAAAACTGAGGGGGCGTCTCGAGTTTTAAAGAAAGCAAGATTGGCATGTGTCCCTTTAACCAAGTAAATAAATGACTGACGAGTAACATACATGCTACTGTCGGTAACAAACATGATTATGTGTAGACTCGAAGATTTCATAACATAAACGTGGACATGACATTGTGTCAATGGAGCACTTTGCCAGATTTGTGGTGTTGTGAAACACTGTACGCGTGAATCCAAAAAGTGCGGGTCGTTTATATTTATAGGGCATATATACTTATATATATATATATTTATATATATTATTCTTTTATATTTATATGGTCCCAGAACGCAGTCATACTCACTACTATATTGAAAGTAATACTGAATATACATGTGCGGTGCGTTACGATTTGTAGTATTTGAAAACAGACATATTAAACATTTCCCTGAACATATATACTATATTCATAGAAGTATTATTTCCTGGAAAAAAATACATGTTTGTTTTCAGCAGTCGAAATCTACTATATTCTGCGAATATTGCTATTTTGAAAATTTGAATACGTCTGTTTTCATCAAATAGCATGTTTTGTTTGTTTTAATATATATTTTTTAATTTATAATTTAAAAAAAAAATGGATGATCGGAATATGTCTTACACACTGTTGAATCCTGTAATTTAACAACAAGTGGTTTGGTTCACAGGCGACAGTATTGGTGAACAAAACCACTTGTTTTACTGGATTCAACATTGTGCAAGAAAATATTCATATATTATAACATGTGTGTTGTAACATATGCTTATCCTTGGATAGTGGATGTCTGCAGGGAACTTGACCTTTTACCTAAAAATCAAACGATCATCCTCTTTCCACTGTCCAACAATGAAGTTTCATGAAATTTGCTTTAGGTAAGAGGAAAAACTGTGTGGGCAATACTTTTCATTTTCCGGTCATAGTAACGGACCTTTCAACTACTGACTTCAAAATAAACAGGGATTATCATTTCACCAAAGGCATTTAAAGTATGAAGTTTTATGAAATTAGCTTCAGAGAAAGTAATAAAGAGATTGTACAAAGTTTCGTCAAAATCCAACAAGTAGCGCAGACAAGATTTGTGACAGACGAACGGAAAGGCCAAATCTAATCTGTCTCACCTACCACTTTGTGGTGGAAGACATAATTATAAAGACAATATTTTAGTTCATATGTATACTTTATTAAGCAAATAATTGAGCGAACATAAACTTCAGCATTGACTCTGGCCAGTGGTGTACATGGAGTCTTCTTCCACATGACGTGCAGACTGAAAGAAAAGAAAGACATAGAATAAAAAGTTAATATAAGTCGAGCAGAGTATTCAATTTGAATCAGGTGTTGCGAGAGGAATCTAGGGCATATTTAGGGGAATGGGACAGTTTAAAATTTAATTATTGTTTAACGCCTCATCAACACGTTCTTTAGGTTATTTCGAACCGCCCGAAAGAGAGGAGGAAAGATACATAGGCATCCAGGAACCCTTCCCTACGCTTACTACCGATTAGATACCTATGGTTCTTTAACGTGCTTGGAGGGAGGACAGACTCCGATACACAGGACCACCCGGTTTACGTTCCCATCAGACGAACGAGGCTAGCAGGACACATCGAAGTAACCCAGTGGCGACAGTAAGAATTGAATCCGTGTTCACGGGATTCAAAGCCGATATGCTATAAACGTCCCTTGACCAAAACTGAGTAAATGGCACATCAAGTAAAGGGTCAATACATATTATATTGTGTATCATACGAGTATATGATTGAACTGACATGATTATAGAACCATTTTAATGTATGTTTCACCCAACAGTACAGCAAGAATCTATTATAAGGAAAGTTAAATCTGACAGAGGGTGCAATGTTCTATAAGCTATTTTTACTAGAAGGGGAATAAAATACAAGTCTGGCCAAAAATCTAAAATTGTTAAATTTTACACGTTTTCTTCATAGGATATTTTACTTTAATGACTTAGTAAGGTCATTTTACATGGGGAGAAAACATTAATATAAAACTATTTATTTTCTCTCTCAAAACCTGGTGATGCCGCTAGTTTTAGAAATAAAACATGATTAAATAGGGCAGTTGAGAAGACACTTTTGTAGATGTGTGGTCTGTTCTGATGTGAAAATGTGTAAAACAGACACAAGATTGGACATTCGCTCTGTGTCCCTTTAACAAATTGAGGACCCATCACATAAACCAATTAGATGATGTTAAAAGGACACACGGCAATCTTGAAGTATTTATCAAGCTTTAACATTAGCATCTCCATTTGTTAACCTGGTAACATGTTAAATTTAAACCTGCTTGCATTAAAAGTTAAATAAATTATTATAGGTGCACTATTATCAACAGTAAGTAATGTGTAAAACAATTTCTTCCGAACTATTCTAATAAATGATATTAATGATGCACAAATGCAAACTATGCAGAAAAATTAACCGAACTCCAGAAGTTTTAAACAAATAAAGACTGCCTAGTGTCCCTTTAACACAACTTGTTTTCGCATGTATCCAGTACATGTAGTTTACACGAGCTCATATGACAATCACGCTGCACTATCACTGAAATATTTTTACTCTAACTTTGAACAGCACCGTGCAAGCATAACACAAGCTCCATTTAAAGAACTACACAAGTGCAAACAATTTTTAAAAAGGCTCTTACCTCCATATGATCCAATGGCATTTAATATGGCTTGACATTCTGAAGTCGTCAGTATCAATTCACTTAGAGCTGCTCAAGGGCACGATTCACATTTGAAGCCTCTCTGAAAAACAACAGCAGTCCAATGTCAATGATCAAACAGACATAGTTTATCCTTTGTTATACATAATGTAACATATTTAAAAAAGGAAAACTCAAAATTCTACTTACTGTCATGGATATATATGTACACATATGTGTATGTAGATCTATGTTACTGTACATAAATATGAATATTTAAAAAAGAAAAGATAAAATAACTAAATTGAATAAAGCATGAATACTACTTGTGCTCAATAACACTGTTAATGTAATAAAGACATCTCTCATCATTCATTATACATGTAAAGTATAATGTAGCCCAACTGGAGATCCATTAAAAACATTGTTCCACTTTCACAGCATATTTCCAGCCCATGTAATAGTCATTTCTTTTGAGACACACTGGAGGCAAGCGTAGTAGCTACACCGCCTTAAAGGCTTTTAAGTGAAATGTACTTTCTCGAAATTGCGTTGTTTTTTTCGCAACAGAATGTAAATAAATGTAAATTCAAAATCACTTCCTTGCCTCAAAACTTTACTGTACATAAATATGAATCTGACCGATTTCAGTCAAATGTCTATGGCAGATTACATTGTTTCAATGGTAGTTGTATCGGGTTATGTATTCACGAATGTGCGAGGAAATGGGGATAACATAACGATATAGAGACAACGCTAACTATTTACATTCATGCATCTGAGGGGTGGGGGTGGAGGGGGTTTCTAGTTTTCTTACCCCTTCCTTGTTTTCGGTATGCAAGCTCCATCTACCCCCACACCCCCATCTACCGTACTTGGGTGGGGGCGGGGTGCGGGGGACATTGATTGCATTTCTACTAGCAATTGTTTTATTCCACGAAACGTTCTACAGTTTACAGTACATCCAGTTACTGGAAAGATCGGAGTACACGAAACACACTTATAGTGATTATGAACTTTCTATTATACACTATACACTACTTTTTTAGGCACTGTATTTGGCCAATGTCTAAATATGCACGATCTAAAAGGGGTGTGTACTACAAACACATTTTAATGAAAAAACAAATACCTTGATCATGGACCTCCAGCAGCAGACAATAATCCCAAATCCAACTTGCAACAACATGTCAATTTCACGTGTCCAGTTATGTCACGGTGACCTGTCAGTCACCAACACTGCATCGTGTTGACACATAATGGGACGTTATTTCGTCCGGTAAGGTATTAGTTTTTACATAATCTACGGTATGAAACACTGTACGCGTGTTGTTAGACTCCATAGGTACCCGTAGTGCTCACCGACGTAGCGCGCCCAATTTCGGGTGTAAAAAAATGGCGTCTGTTTTAGTTGAAAATTTGTAAAATAGTCCGTAAAATACAAAGAAATAGTCCATGTTCGCGGAGTTAAAATGCGAACAGAACTGGTATGTTATAGGTCCGTGGCGTTCCTACTGATTACCGTATTTGTATCCGCACTAGAAAAGAAGAAACACCTGTTAAAATATGGGTCTTCCTTTTCAGGCAATGCGTCAATTTATCAGTGAGGCTGTAGTTAGTATTCGTGAAAAAACGTAGACGTGTATTTTATGCACTACTGTGGGTGGTCTTTCTTCCACCACAATAAACTGACCTCCCTATGACCTTCAATATAACGGATGGGAGTATCCTGCAGATACGCCACGGATATATCCGCTGTGGGTGGGATGAGCAACACGGGGCTCAAAATTAGCACAAGTGCGGTAGCCCGAAGTTAGTAAAAAATAATGTTGGTCTACCAAATGTTTGTGCCTGGGTAGTCCGAACAAATAAACAAATTGTTCTTGAGCAAGAAGTGAATTATAAATCAAAATGAGTGCTTTCCTTTCGTATTTCTTTTTAGTAAAATCTTGGTCGAGATGCTTGTTTGTGATAACCGTGCATATTTATTAACTCTTCACTCCTGACCGGCTGCCAGACTTGTCATATTTCTCCTATATTTTAGTCTGAACTCTGATGGACATGGTCCTAATTCCTGCATGCGTCATAGATAACAGTGGACTGGAGTTTGAGCCCAGGACTTAATGATGTTAGAGGACTCAGTTGGCTGGTAGGTAAATAGATAGGTTTATAAGCGTGTTACTACTGTCTCGCCGCGGAGCTAGCTTTTATGGTGATATCGGTAGAGCGTCCGCTTCACATGCAAGGGGTCCCGAGTTCTAACCCGCTGAGTGCCTTAAATATGTATATGCAATTTATCATTGTAATTTTTCCGGTCCGATTACAACTGAGAACGGTTATTATTAATAATAATATTATTATTTTTTGGGTGGGGTGGGGTTGGATGGCGGCGGGTGTCGATTGAAGAAAAAAATACTAAAATTTATTTGCCAACAGAACAGATAATGGCAATTTTTAGCAACAGAAAAATCATCGGAAATTTGTGAATAATTTCACCTGCGCGGTATTTGTTGAAGGCACTTTAACATCATTTTGAGGTCAAATTGAATTATTCTAAATGTTATAGCCTAAAACACAACACTTACCATTCGCAACATCTCGTACACTGCCTCGCAGCATGACTCGAATGTAATACGCAGGTTTCCACCTGGTTACGTCATACTAGCGTGACGCGCGTCAGATTCCCGCCGAAACGAATTTGCATTCAAAATCAAAGTTATCTTCAACATTTTCCAATGTCATTTAGCCGATTGCTCCATCTATAGTTTATTTACGTGAAAGCAGTGATAAAACCTTCATCTGTATTGTAAATAACAAACATCCAATGCAAATCTTACATCCACACGTGTGGCAAGAGGCCATAATGTTTATGTAGCAACAGCTTAACAACAATGCACTATTTTCTGTGCCGTTGCCTTCCGGCTAACAGAATGTGAAGATATTGAACATACCGAAGCGCCGTGATACACACGAGGCGGGATCCCGAGGAATGACGGGATTTGCCGAGCGTTCACGATTGAACACCTACCATTCTGGGGTTGTACTATCATGAACACGATTCACTTGAACGCCATAAACGCGGGAATAAAAGTTCAAACGTCATGAAGATCATGATAAATGCGACAGGCACATCCGAACCTCAAAAGTATCGATACTTCTCCTGGAAACCCCGTCCCATCTCACTAATTAGGTAATGAATAAGCCATTGTCCCAACTCTCTAGCAGATATTGTATTACCTCTAATAATAGTTCTGGCCATGTTATTAAATCCGGTGTATTTGTTTTGTGAATGAATAACTCGAACAAAACAATGTCCGCCATGTTTCATTGTTTGCTTCTTTTCTTCTTTTCTTCTTTTTTATGTCGATTTATACGCGTGATGCGGTTATATGTATCATACAAGGGATATCATTATTTTCCTTAAACACTTATCATATACTATTTATATATGACCAATGTTGTGTAATAACATCGATTTGTTAATAAATCGTCACCTGTAAAGCATATTTCTGGCCAGGGAGCAAAGGAAATCAGTAATGACGATGGGACTATATACGCGGAGGCCGCATCACAACATATCCCGCCTTACCCGCGGTTTATGACTGGAGACACGGTTTGGACAGGGTAGGATAATTAATAGGCCGAACACGTGATGATATTATTAATTGTGTAAAAGACATTTGCAAATTAGTCATTGAGGATGTGCTATAACTAAATACATATATATAATCAATTCACATTAAGTATCGAGTTGCGAACGGCTACTGCCTTTCTAAAATATCTAGCAATATTACATAATGAAGATAAATGAAACATGGTAATTTTCACATATGTATAAATTATGCATTTTATTATTTCCTCTCTGTCTTGTATCTCAAAATATCAATTAGAAAACGCAAAGCATATACTCTAAGATGACAATATATCGATTCATATTTCAGCGTTCACACTAAAAACATGAAACAGGCTGCACAATAAACCACATTTTATTGCGCAAATCTTGCATGGAATACATGATCTAAAGTGGCACAAAAAATGATGTATTACACGTCAAAGTGAACGAGACACATGATATGACAAATAGTATAATAAATCCAATAATGCAATGCTCACATCATTTGTGGTTATAACAATTACTGTAATAAATCCAACAATGAGCTTGAATGAATAATGCACAATCCCCGCATAAACAAAGGCAGCGTAAGTATAAATATCTACGAACAATATGATAAACAACTGTTTAACACCAGGAATCACACCAAAACCTATAATGCGTTAATTGGTTCATTTAATTGAAAGTACATTCAGGGATTGAGAGCAATCACCAAATCGTACAAGCTGATAAAATAGTTCAAAAGAATTTGCAGGAAACCATCACAAACAAGTTATCAATAAATATGTAAATATAAAGGACATTGTAACATATTTGAAACTCAGGCAAAATTATTTAAGTCTCTAGGCTATAAACATAATTACAAGAATGATAGAGAAGGGGAAAACATACGTCTTTTTTGTGGCGGTTGCATATTGACATAAAATATGTGTAATTTCTGTCTGTAGACACACTTTGATTTTAATTTTAATAATTGCTTAGATGTTGACTTTTATTAAAAATAATGAAACAATTATAGATGTTGCTTTTCTGGCGTCGGTGTCAATATTAAAGTTACGGATCGTCTGGAAAAAGTAATTTTCTCACAATCGCCTGAAAGAAAGCATATGCATACATCATTTTAATCTATCGCGATTTCCTTATTATGAACATCGTCGAATTAATTTCGTCGTGTTCGTTTTTTGTTGTTTTCAAGCATTTATGCGAGATTACATTGCTCGAACACAATAGAACATCGCACGCAGGTACTGTTAGTGATCCTGTTAAACAGCCGCCATTTTTGTTGCTTTTTTGCCGCACCGGTTTTGGCAAAAACAGCAAGTAATTCCAAATAAGCTAGTGCACTTTCGCCTATATCATATGAAAGTTCGTATCAAATGATTGTAAAATGTTATTCTATTTCATCGGCGACACTTACATTTTTCAGAGGAATTTGACGCATGGGAAAAGCCTGGAAAAGGTCCTATTTTCCCAAGTTTAATTCGCTTTCCCATGGGACAATACATTCCCATGGGAAATGATTTGGGCGGTATTCCCATGGGAACAATAAAAAGTATTTATCTTTCAATATAATGTCAGAGTAGTATGCGGTTTTCATATTTATTGTATATGACGAAGTTTTACAGCGATACGAGCACTTTAATATTTTCCAATTGGAAATCTTTTCCAATATTGTTATTTTGGAAAATAAGCCCATGAGAATTGTTTTTTTTCTTAATAGCTAAAACAACATTTTCAAAGCCTGGACACATCTTCCATTGCAGTGCTGACAATAATTAAATATGCCCTTATGTTTATAATTGAATGAAATAAAAACTTTCCCAAAAGAAAATGAGAAAAGTCATCCAAATTGTTTTGGGAAAATTCTCTATTTTTTTTTAAGAAAATTAATGAAAAATACTGATTTTCCCCTCCCAAGTCTGGAAAAAATGGAAACAATATACAAATATGCCAAATAAGTAAGAAATCTGCTTACCTATGAAGTTTCATGTGTGTGGGTGTTACGGCTCCAAAGTAATTGTTAATGCATATTTCATATAAGGTAATGACGACCTTGACCTTTGGATACCGACCCCAAAAACAACAGGGTTCCTTTTTTCAACAAGGGTAATGTACATGAGTTTTATGGTTTTGAAGTTATCATACGGAATACATAATTGTTTAAGATCGGAAGAACGAACGGACAACCCCATAAAATAAAATGGGCGCATAAAACTGTGCCTATAGAACAATATAGATATACAAATCAAAGTATAACCATGTTTGTTTGATTGTTAGTTTGTTTGTTTGTTTGTATGGTATTTTACGTCATGTTCAACACATGTAAGGTTATATATCAATTTGTTTATGGTGGAGGCACACCACCCACTTTTCCTGGGTAGAACCAGTACTGTACACCTCCTATCATTGGTAAAAATCAAAACGTTTTTGTTTACAAGTCGAACTCCCAGTGGGATTTGAACAAGCAGCGGTGAGAGGCGAGAATGTTTACAACGCAACGTCGGTTACTCATAGGCCTGGTGGTAGGCGCTTAAAATCATGTTGGTAGAAATCACACTATATTAAACATTGAATAGGCGACATTGAGTAGAATTTATTAAATCATGGGGATTAAATAATCATCTAATTTACAATGCAATAATTTCCACAAAATGTAATGTTTTGATACAAAACAAATAGTAAATAAGCTGAGAATATGGATATTATACTCACGGCTTATTATTTTGTTTGCACGTACAGCATAAGTTACTTTAAATGTTGTTGTCACCAACAGGAAAGTAACATCTGTAACAATAGGTTCCTCCTCTCATCGAAGGGCAATTTTTTTGAAGTCATCGCATATTTAATGTGTATATCCATATGAGGTCATGTCGACCTTGACATTTGACCTACTGAACCCCAAAACAATACGTTTCTTCCTCTCGCCAAGGAAAGTCTACCTATAAAGTTTCATGAGTGTGGGTTTTATGTTTTCAAAGTTAGCGTGCAGACTGAGTAGTTTCATATAAAGTCATGGCACCCTTGATCTTTGACCTACTGGGCCCAAAAACATAAGGGTTCATCCTCACACCTAGTCGTCGTCCGCATCTGCATTGTTTGCATCCCATGGTTAAAGTTATATTTGTCACGTGAGTAGGCATTATAGGTGCATAGTTATCGAGATGCATATTTCCATAGCAGGTCATGGATACCTCGACCACTGACCAACTGATCATAAAAAAATTGAGTTCCATCTCTCACCTAGGGTAATATAACGATAAAGTTTCATGATAGTGCAATGCTTTCAAAGTTATTGTGTAGAATACATATTTCTGTATAAGGTCATGGTAACCTTTACCTTTGAACTATTAACCCCTCACAAAAGGTTCTTCCTCTGACCAAGCGTAAGTATAAAAAGGACCATAATTCAAATAAATGCATGAGTTACAGAACTTGGCTGTATGATGGCTGATGATGGCTGTTGATGTCGAAAACATATGTGAAGTTTCAATCTATTATGGAACTAGAGGTAGTTTCAGAGAAACAAGCTTGCATACACAAGGGACGCAAACGATGCAGTTGCAGACAACGACGATCAAGTAATGACAATTGCTTTTTTTCTCTCAAAAATGTGCGAGCTAATCATGTGACGTTCAAGAGTTACAGATACCTTTGGTCCAAATAATAATATAATGTTTAAACATTTTAGTCTATTTTTAGAAACAATTGCCATCTTAGATACTTATCAGCTACAAAATTAAACTACTGAAAGGTCACAACCCAAGGAACATTCCAAATCTGGATATGGTTTTGCATGGCAAGACTCAACCCTAGATTATAAGTGGTTGCATTTTTTCTTGTCGCCATGTGGATAATACATATTAGATCTCTATTTGGTTGTAATATCTGTTTTCATGTGGTTGTGGTCTGGTCTAGATGTCGTTTGAACAACACAGATTGCCTTCATGTATTGGAAATGTATGATCATGTCTCTGTGCTGGTGGTGAAATATCTCTCGTCTCCATTTGGGTGGAATATGTCGATGAAATGTTTGTCTCCATGTGGTTGGAATACATCAGCTCTATATGTGGTTCGAATAATACAGACTGTATCCATGTCTTGGAAATATATTATCATGTCTCTATGCTGGTGGCTTATCTCACGTCTCTTTGGTTTGAATATATCTTGCTTCCAATATGGTTGGAATATGTGGTTGGACTATCTGTCCCCATGTGGTTCTGAACAATTGGGTTGCATGTGGATCAAATAACAAATATTGTCTCGAGGTAATGGAAATATATTAGAATATCTATGCCGGTGGCTTATCTCAGCTCTCTGTGGTTGGAACATTTCTTTCTTGTCTCCATGTGGTTGTAATTTAACATGCCTTTATGCGGTTGGAATTTAGTATGTCCCTATGTGGTTGTATTATATCAAATAACTCGTTTTCATACAAGCGAATTATAATAACACGTATCTATATATTTGGATTATCACAGATTAATCCGAGCCTTCTCTGACCTTAGCAGCCCTTTTTACGATTTGATATTTCATCTGGCTGTGTACAGTCAGCGGTTCCTACAGTTAAAACACGGGGATTTCCTCTCTCGCGAGGGAGAGGAGCTACCCTCTAGGTTTTAAGAAGGATAAAACTATCGGACAGGGAAAGCTGCATTCAAGGACGACAGTCAACCACAAAACACAAAAACAAACACGCAAACAGACAAACGAAAAGGCAAAAGTAATAAAAAATGCAAACGACATCACAAACACAAAAGGGTTGACAATAGGGCTACCGCCTTGGAACGGTCAGTGGCAAAGTAGGCCACTGGGGGTTTAAACCGGTTCTAGGGTGCACCAAACCTCACACTTACCCTACTGTCATCCCATTAAAACAGGACAGTGTAAATAAAGAAATCCCCGCCATGATCTAATCTCTAACCAACAAGGCAGCATCAATAGGCAATATAAGTAAAACACAAATATGCTCGTGTAAATATAATACAAAAACACAATAGCCTAGAAAGCCACAATGAAGGTACTCAATGATTTGGCAGAATCCAGTGCAGTAAGAGAATACAACATTAAGGGCACGACAAGAAAGATCATGGACAAACATCAACGCCACCGTCCCAATGGGGTTTAGGTAGGCGTCATCATAGGGTCCACAGCCTGTCCGGTCATCGTACAATTAAAGAGGAAAGCATAGTGGCGAACTGTAAAAGGGTCCACCACCAAGCATGCAGTACGTTGCAAAATGATAGGGTCATAACCTCTTTTGATAAACTTTTTAACAAGTTTAACAAAGATAGTACGCAAGTGATCATGACCAAGAATCTTACGAATTTATAAATCACATCACCATAGATGTCAGGTTGTGATAGTCCTTGTCGCAGAAGAGTCCTTAAATTACTTTTATATTTGGAAAGAATATCAGGGTTACGATAATACAATTTTGCAAAGGTTTTACGAAGTTTATGTTAACGGTTACCCTGATTGAGTAACTTTTTAGTTATACAAAGATTACGAATATTAAAGTCAAGTCAATATATCTAAGAAAGTATGCATTTCAAGCATCTCAAGTGATTATCAATATATTTCTTTACCAATCTGAATCGAAATATTTGTTAAATTAATCGTTTTAAAGTTGCAACGGTCAACCCTTTCCAGACGAAGTTAAAACATGTTAAATTTCCTTCATTTGTATTGTTCATGTCAGGAATCACGTGATCGTGACAGCTGCGGCGATACATATTTCCCGCAAAATTCAAACAATTTCAAAAATGCTACTACGGTTTCCTTTTGGCACTCGCACTTCTCTGAACAACATTTAATTGTTTATCTTTTAATTTTAAATCCTAAATATGCTCCGAGAAGAGTTTGTTCCTCTCCTAAAATCCCTCCATGTTGTCAGTTGATAGTGGAGTTATTTGATGAGGGCAATATGAATGCCTTCACGGGAATTTAATTAATATGCAAAATGACAATACGGCGGATACAGTAAACAAAATCGTACTTCAAAACTTCAATGTTTCTTTCTGTCAATACAATCTACAAAGATGCAGTTTTATCATTGCAGCTTGGTATAATAAACATTACTTGATCGATTTGTTTGGCTAAATTGACGTTAAAAATCGACCCGACGCCAAAGACCACCTTTGAATTGTTAATCCCGCGTTTTCACTATATGAGTTCCTCTGACCATAAAAAGTCACAATAAAAAAGATAAAAACGCTTTCCTAGCTCTAGTCCCTGGATAACCATGTTTATTTATTTTGTTAACATTAATTAAATTGCATTTTTACATTTTATCAATGATCGCTTATAGACTTTTATAATTAATCATCACAATCGGATGCCTAGTACATCACTACCAATACGTACGCATAAAGTCGTGAGATATGTCAGTCACATACCAACCACATATCAACCACATAAAGATGTAAGATATGCTGACCACATAGGTAAATGGGAGATTTCTAGCAACGTACGATATTAACAAACATGATACATCACAAAACTCATCTATAGATCTGAGAAATTCAAACAACATAGACTTGATATATTATTCAGCCAAATAGAGACATGAGATATTCCAGCCACTTCAACAACATAATTAATGACCTCAGATATTTCTGCCATATAGATACCTAAAAATAAAATATTCCAGCAATATGAAGACAATATTATGTCAACCATAGATACTTCAGAAGACACTTTATAAAAACATGGTTTGATACCATATCTGACTCACACGCCTTCTATCCCAACCCCACCCCCAACCACCCCACCCCACCATGGACACCATGTAGTCAGTAGAACGATACAGGCCCTCTTGGGCTTCTTGTTTTTTGTTGTTGCTTTTTGTTGTTGTTGCTTGACATTTTGGCGAATACGTATTTTGCATATATTTTTTTCAGATTTGGGAAAAAAAAAACTTGTTATAGAGAATTCTCCCTATCAAAAAAATGGGAGAATTTTTCCTAAACGATTTCGAGAATTTTTCCAAACAATTTGGGAAGAATTTTCCAATAAGCGTTTGGGAGATTTTCCCATTTTCTTTTGGGAAAGGTTTTAAAGGTTTTAATTACTTAAGAGCATGTTTAATTGCCAACACTGCAATGGAAAATGTTTCCAGGCTTTGAAATCTTGTTTTAGCTATTAAGAAAAAAATATTTTCCCATGGACATATTCCCAAATTAAATTATTGTTTTCGAATGGGAAAATATCAAAGCTGTAAAGCTTTATCATATTACCATAAATATGAAACCCCATATTATTTTGACATTATATTGAAGATAAATACTTTTTACTTAACCCATGGAATTACTGCCCAGATCATTTCCCATGGGAATAAATTGTCCCATTGGAAAGCGATTGTGCCATGGGGAAAATAAGACTCTCATGAGAAAATAGGCTTTCCCCATGGGAGAGGTCAACTTTGAGCCAAATTTCTCTGAAAAAATAAATGTCGTCGATGAAAGAGAATATAATTTTCATTTTCATTTGAAATGTACTTGCATATGATATAGGCTAAAGCACCCAAGCTATCTGGAATTACTTGTTTTTAAAAATAAACGGGTCGTTCAAGGTCGCACTTTGAAGCTACACCGTCCTCAGAGCAGAGTAAGCAATGACCCATTGAAGAGTGTCTTAAACTTCTTTGGCATTCAATTGGGCCAGGCACGAAGCGTCGTATGAGGTAATAGCGCATTCGAATAACATAGCTTGATTGAATAGTAAAGTTTAAGTGGTGTTTGTATATGCTATGTATTGTTCGTATTATGTTTAACTTTAGTTTTGTGTTTAAATGGTTCATAACGTAATGTGTAGGTAATGTTAATTTCAAAGCACATACTCTGTTTATTCAAAATTAGACAATTGCAGTGTCTTAAACTTCTTGGACAATTGATATGCGTCATATGAGGTTATTACCTTTAGTGTTTGTGATGTCGTTTGCATTTTTTATTACTTTTGTCTTCTCGTTTGTCTGTTTGCGTGTTTGTTTTTGTGTTTTGTGGTTGATTGTCTTCCTTGAATGCTGCTTTCCCTGTCCGATATTTTGTTTGTGCCGTGTGGCGACCGTAAAAAGTCTCCCCGTACATCCAATGAATATTGTTATTTTTACATCCTACAGGGATTGTATGACATTAATTGATCTAGTTTTTCCTTAAACACGTGTGTTCCATATACCGCGTTGAAGGTTTTGTGCTCATCGACATTTTGGCCCATATTATTAGGGTTTTCCTTAACTTTCCTCATTATCTTGTATTAGACACTGACGTGAGCTTTGGACCTCTTTTAACATTCCGTAAGTTTACTAATATTATTTATTATGGATTTTTGATACGATTCTATTTCGTATCTCTAATAAATACTTATCGGCCTTATTTCGCTTTTCACAGAATGGTATTACTCTCCATAAAAACAATTATGAGTCTTTTAGTTATAACTTTAAAAATAAATCTTTCACCTCTTTCTTTACAATCTGCGTCATCAATACAAATTCCACAAAATAACTCTTAAACTAAACCGTTTGTACGCCTTACACCTTTAAATCTTCATTCGACAACCTCGTTTCATGTTCCTTCTAATAATATTATTAGGATTTTTAATAATGGCTCAAAAGTTTCCGTAACTCCTCTAGGATCACCTGTTTTGAGGAAATACCATATAAAGTCTCCTTTCAGAAATCATTTAGTTCATTCAAGACGCAGGGTGTTTCCCTCTATTTATAAGTGCAATGCTAAGAGGTGCAGTTGTTGCAATTATTTATCGTGCAAGTCCACCATTCAGTCAGCTGTTAATGGTAGATTGTTTAAAGTATTTCTAGCTTCAAATGTTGATTGACGTACTACTCACGTCATTTATGTTCTGACTTGAAAGGCACCACGTTGCGGTATACAATATGTTGGACAAACAGGTCGATCCTTAAAAGTTCGATTTCGTGAAAACAAATATAATGCAAGTAATCCTAAATAATTAAAAAATTACTTGTACCAACACTTTCGTCAGTCGGGTCATAATTTTAATTACGTAACTGTTCAACTGGTTGAATATATAATTTTTGATAATGATGCTACTAAAAGCTTCAAAATAAAAGCTAGACATATTGCAGAACTTGAGTGGATGAAAAACTTACAGACACCTTATCCACTCGGCCTTAATGACAATATTTATCAAGAAGGAAATATTTCTAAAGATCCTAATATTGACATTTTTTCTATATTTTCTATTCGAAAGCATAAATCTAGGTCTCATAGTCTTAGGCGTAATGGTTACATCAAACGTAAATCGCGTGTAATTATTTCTGTCGCTGATTTACATACTATTTTTAAACAGTCTGGAAAGCACTCTATGCTTTCGAGGCTTACCTCTTTGTCCATTTCTTCCCTAAAGTTGATCGACAAGGAAGCCGACAAAATTTTCGTTCGTACAGTTCCCTTGTATAACACTGCTTCCATAGTTCAAAGCTACACACAACATGTTCCCCGACCCCATATTGACAAGGAGTCTGATCACGTCAGGCATTTTCTAAAACTACTATATATTAATAAAGGTATTGATTTCATTGACATGCCTAGTATTTTTCGGGATACTCATGTAGTTATTCTATCCCTAAATATTTCAAACATTCCGAAAGTCCTGTAATTTGTTATAAGTATAAAAAGCCTATTAGAAATATTATTTTCAACTACAACAAAATAGTTTCTGACCTTGATATAGTACATAATACTCCTAAGGAATGTGAATGCAACACATCAAAATTTTCCTATGCTCCAGCAGGTCATGTCATCACTGGTAATTTTGATATTGTTGATAAACGTATTCGGCATTTGTTTTCGAAAGGTCCCAAATATAGATTACCTTCAACTATTGATTTTAATAATATAAAAGCGTTTTTTACTAACGGCAGTTTTGACAATTATACTATGTGGACTTGCTATGAAATTTGTGAAGCACTCATCTTCCTATTAGATAATATTTTCGTCAGGTATGGAACCACCGTTTATAGACAAATTGTTGGTATCCCTATGGGTACGAACTGTGCACCACTTGTCGCAGATTATTCTTATTTTGCTATGAAAGGGATTTCATGTTGAGTCTTTCACCTGGGTGCCGTTTCACGAAGCGTCGTAAACTTACGTTCAATATTAACGTAAGTTTTTCACTTACGTAAAAGTTAAGAATTTCTTACGTGCGTTTCTCGAACGTCATCGTAAGTATTTGCGTACGCCTACGATAAAAAAAATCGTAAGTTTTTCGTAGGATACTCTTTAATACAGAAGATAAGCATTTCATCGTAGCAACGACGACATCCTGTCGTTAAATGAAGAGCACCTGTCCAACAAAACTGAGCTTATTAACTTCAAATCTATACTTTGTACTCGGAAATCTATAATTCTATGACGCTGCAATAAGACACTAATGACGTCAGGAAAAAAGACGTATCTTGACGTCATAATGCACACATTACGTCGATTTTTAACGGTTTTATTGGGTCGGTAATTGGATGTTGTACACTTTACTTCAAAAGTATGTTAAGTTCTCTTTAATGCGCGATGATTATTGTGTCAGGCCAATGGCAAAGCTGCCTTTACGCCAAAACACTGGGCTTGCTCATTATTTCACCCTAAATATATATGGGTACGACTGAGTAGAACGACACAAAAACTGAAGCTGCGAATCTACAAGGATGTTGAAATTAACTAATGTCATGATTTAACACGTCAGGCACATAAACAATGCAACATCTTCAAAGTTACGGTAATGTAATAGTATACTTGTATAGTGTAATAGTGTACTTGTATCTAGAGACACAATAAGTCAATGATTAATTATTTAGAAAATATTATATCAAACAAAATGTAAGGTTTTACAGAGACTAATCCGAGCCTTCGCTGCCCCTACAAAAAGCCTTTTTTTTTTTTTTTTTTGCGGCTTTATAGGGTCAGAGGAACTGCTATAGTGAAAACCGGGGGATTACTAAAAACGCACAGTCATGCACTTTCAACGATGTTTGCGGTGTCGGGTCGATTTTTTACGATAAATTTAGCTCAACAGATCGATCAATTAATATTTATTATACCAAGCTGCAATGATAAAACTGCACCTTTATCGATGGTAGTGACACAATAAAACATTTATGTTTTGAAGTACACTTTTATTTACTATATCCGCCATATTGTCATTTTGCGTATTAATTAAATTCCCGTGATATTCTCGCGAGAGGTGAAGGCATTCATATTCCCCTCATCAAATAAGTCCGCTATCAACTGACAGCATCGAGGGATTTTTGGAGTGGAACGAACTCTTCTCGGAGCATAATTAGGGTCTAAACGTTAAAGATAAACAATTGGATGTTGTTAAGAGAATTATTAGTGTTAAAAGGAAAAGTTGGTCACAATTTTGAAATTGTTTTAATTTTGCGGGAAATATTTATCGGCGCACCGGTCATGATCACGTGACATTTGACCTGAATAATAACAAATGATGGAAATTTAATATTTTTGAACTTCGTCTGAAAAGGTTGACCGTTACAACATTATTAAGGTTAATAAAACAAATATTTCGGTTCAGATAGGTAAATAAATATATTGATAATCGGTTTATATGCTTGAAATGCTAATCCAACGAACACTTACATAGATATATTGATTTAAAACCAAGAGGGTAGCTCCTCTCCCTCGCGGGAGAGGAAATCCCCGTGTTTTTACTATAGGAGTTCCTCTGACCGTACACAGCCAGATGAAATATCAAAAATAGTAAAAAGGGCTGGTAAGGTCAGAGAAGGCTCGGATTATACAGAGACGTGTAATAAACCATTCTTAAATCACTGGGTTTTGGTATCGTGTTGCTTTAATTGGAGAGTATATTGTTTTAGATTAAGAGTTTACTCATATGAAAACATGTATTAGCCAAGATCCGTCCACTCCAAAAGCATATGCATCCAGGTCTAATGCATAACCAGCAGTGTGTGAACGCTTTTTACTTCTTCAGAATGTTTGATGCAACTAGTTATGTGTATTTCTATCCTATCGTTGTACGTTACAATAATAATCGCGGTCTAAGATTTTAACGATATAATAACAAGGGTATACTTGAAGTAACATATATGAAGACCGTCTTCATATATGTTACTTAGTATACCCTTGTTATTATATCGTTAAAATAAAGTATATTTATATCACAAAACAATACCAAACTAGCGTTATAATTAAATCCCTACGAATAAAGTGTCCTAGTTCAGTTCGGATGCACAAACAATTCAGACGCTAGTGTATCTATATACATTTAGGGTGTCCTAATGGTTAAAAGGCTGAGGGACTATAATCCTTTAGAACCAGACTCACGCAAACACGCATGGCAGATCTATTTGAATTGACACCCATCCCCTCCAGTAGTAATACTTCTATATGTGGACGTGTACATGTAGGCATGTAGGTCCTTTGAATAAACATCGCGCGCGTGACTTTTATCTTTACCCATAGAGATTATAAGACTCTTTCATGGGTATCCGGTGAAGATAGGGAATAACCCGAGGAATACGTGTTTTTTTATTTGAACTGAGGCTCTGCCGAGGTCCCGATTAAAACTCCCTTTTTATTTGAACCGAGGCTCCGATTAAAACTCTCTATCTGAACCGATTACCCATGATAGACTTTTTTTCTTGCATATCAGAGACATGTTGTGTGTTTACGCCGCCAGCTACTAACGTTTTGCATGTTTTCCTGCGTACCGGATGTTGGTGCGTGTGACTTTTATCTCGACCCTAGGGTGAGATGGAAAATCTAGCCCCGGTAAAATGACGGATTTCCTTGTCCGGTATGCAAGAACAGTCTTTCCATTCCCCATGTACAATATGGATAGCCTTTTCCGGTATGCAAGAAACTAATAGGCATACAGGACGTAAATCACCGTGGTCGATAAGGAGTTCCCAAATATATAATCCCCTCACCTTTTTTGTGATAAATGCATTTTTGAGTATTTAAGGCCCGTTTTTTCTTTGTGGCTGAAATGACTTTATTGACTTTTTTGTGAGAGCTAAGAACCATTTGCATGTTTGTATGATGATTTTATTTATCAACTTGAAAGTTTTGAAAGTGAAAGTAGAACACATGTAAGAGGTGCTGGATGAATGCAGTTTGTTCAAGGTGTCAGCAAAGATCAGAATTTTATTTTCTTATTATACCACATGACACCTACTATTCTCAGCAGTTTTCTAGAGAGGAGGGTCTCATGATTAAGAATATATAAGTGAATTTTAGTTTGAACTTCATTTTGAAAAATGGCTAACTAGAAAGCTTGGAATATATTGTACAGGACTCAATGGTTTTCGTTTTACTTCCGGTACACCTATATTCATGACATGTTATGCTCTCTGATAAGTTACGAAACCCATTTACACGGTTACATTTTAATATACTAGTAGTTTGTTTCTCATGTAAATCTTATTTTCTAAAAAAAAAAAACGTAAATCAGGTAGACTAGCCGACCGACGCTATAATGTCTGATCAAATTACACTACTCCATTACACACTACTCCATTACGATTAATGTGGCCAAGTGGATAGCGCGGTGACTTGAAATCCGGAGGACCCGGCGTCAAGCCTCACCGGCGCAAATCAGTATGTCGTTGTTTTCTTGGGTAAAATACTTGCCCATTACCTACACTCCACGCAGAACCAAATGAATATAGGCAGGTTCCTCGATGGATTCCTATGTATCCTTTTTGAGGCAGGTCTAAATAACCTATGTTGTGTTAATGGGCCGTTAAACAACTTACAATTCAATGCAATTACGAGTTTTGACAAATACGACACAGTTAAAAGTGATCCCTGTACGTCAGCCGCGATAAACAGGCCCGACAGACATTGAAAAAATTGTTGTTTTTTTCAGTTATGGCAGGTTTTATTTCAAGTTATATAGTTGAACAGTTTAAAGTCATAATGCGAAACATGTCAACCATCCTCTGCTGTGCGTCTGGAATCGTCCCTGAAAGAAATAAGAATGAAATACAAGCAAAGTTTTACGCAAGCGTGAAATAGCTGCTGAGAGGAAATAGCATATATCTGGGTAGAGACTGGACAAAAAGTTTAACATAATAACATATCAAGTCACGGGTGTTAAAACAATATTGAAAAAAAATGTAATGTTGACGTAAACACGCCACGACCGTTTTTTTTCTTACCAAACACATTCTTCCCGAGTTTTACCATCAGTTGTTCCTACCAAACATTTTGAATCAATGTGGGCGACCTCGCTTCTCTCTGTTCAAATACCTTGTCGCTTCTCTCTGTTCAATTACCTTGATTTGCCTTACATACTGATTACAATTCAACTTTGGACCACGACGTGCTAGAAGTACACATCAGCACAGAACAGGTGTTGACATGTAAGGGATGCGTGTGCGTTAGCGTGTGCATTACAGCAGACGTCTCACTGCTACGATGTGCAATTATAAGAATGCGTTATCAAAGTGAAAAACTCAAAGAAATTGTTCATTGCTACCTTACCATTACATGTGCAATTATGAAAACCATATAGGCAGCGAATATACCCATCGACTAATGTATAACACGGCGGTATTTACGAAAATACCGCATTATAATTGGGTATTATTCAATAAAAAGGTATTATTCCATTAAAATACAGATTTGCACTTATTCCATTCCAATACTTGCGTTTCTTTCAGTTTCATTATGCTCCGTAAAATATCCCGGACGTGAAGATCCCGGAAATATTGCCGCATTCTACACTTTAGTAGACTGCTCTACGAAACGTCATTTGAGGCAATAAAACGGCAAGCTTTGAACATCGAAGTTATTATTATTATTGAGCTGAAGTTATTGTCCAGACGCAAAAAAGTGTGACTACCGATAGACGACTGACGACGGACAAGGTGAAACCTGTGTGTCCACCAACATAGAAAGAATACAATAAATAAAAGATCAAATAGGATTTTTTGTTTTTATTTCATGATTTTAATTGTCCAACTCAAGTCATAAAAATGATTAAAATATATATCTATTACATTTTAAAAGTATAATAGTGAATTTGCCTTTCTTAAAAGCAGAGTGGCCACAGAAATCTCAATATAAAATTCCCTGATATTTCCCTGATTTTTGGACGATGCCCTCAGGCAACCGTCCTAAGTAGTGGGAATTCTGGCGCACAAAGAATTTCTACTAGAAACCAAAGAGCACCAGATTACAGAGCGATAAATATAGTACCATTTTCAAGGCTGTAAATGGGCAAAAGATCCGTATATTGATAACATATATTGATACATATGTAAGCGTTGGTAAACATTAAGTGATTTTAACTTAGGTTTAAGTAATACGCTGTTTTTGAAGGGATTTGATCAAGTACAAATTAATGCGCATATGCCTTATAACGTAAACAAGTGTCTAGGTTTACCACCATTAATTACATGAAAGCCTCCGAAACAAGTGTCTAGGTTTACCACCACTAATTACATGTAAGCCTCCGAGGTGTAGAGGTGTAGTCGAACCTAGGTCGATGGTAAGATGCGATGGTCGATGGTAAGATGCGATGGTCGATGGTCCATCGCATCTTACCATGGTCGATGGTCCATCGCATCTTACCATCGACCATCGTATCTTACCATCGCATCTTACCATCGACCATCACATCTTATCATCGACCATCGCATCTTACCATCGACCATCGCATCTTACCATCGACATAGGTCGATGCTCGATGGTAAGATGCGATGGTAACATGGCACTAACAGGACACCGTAGTAAATCTCTATGTACAGTTGTTAACACCTCAATTACACATGATTGCATAGTGACTTATGGAAGTTATATTGTGATATAATATGTACTTGCCGTTTTCATATGTATATACATGTATAATTACTGCACTGGTACCATGTTATACATTGTAGCTACCATGTTATACTTTGTATTTGTATCCTCACGGGCTTTATAGCCTATTGGAAATTTGAAATAAAAGTATCTATCTATAAACTTGGATGAATTCATCCCGGATATTCATCCCAGGTATAAACCACGCGTTTCTTTTCGCTTGCGGGATTTTCTTTTATATAATACTAATATAATACTAATGTGATTAAAAAGCTTTATTAAGACATAACTATAAGAATAGGTTCCGTTTCGCTCGCGGGATTTCCTGTTTGCTTCCGACTAAACTACACCTCTTTCATCTTAATTTTCATAATTGGACTTAATAAAGAATATTGATATAGTAATATCATGTTTAATTAAGGAGCAAATAATAATGATGTCCCTTAACAACTTAATTAAGACCAAAATATACTAAACACAATCCTTTTCGCTCGCGGGATTTCCTTTTCGCTTCTTTTCGCTTGAACATTCCTTTTCGCCGTTTATACCAACCGGGAAAACTGCCCATTTTTATTCGATTTTGTGGTTGTATGTAAAAGAAGCGTATTAATAGGTTTTACTGGATCACTAATGAACATTTTCGAAATTTCGACTCTATGCTTACATTTTGTGAGCAATGAAAACATTCAATCAATGAAAACAGCTGTACCCTTGACCTGTTTAGTAAACAAACAAGAACTTTCTTATATGTCTTGTGACACCACCTTTTCTGGTGATTTTTCAAGTGGAAAATTAGTTTTCTATACGAACATTACACTGCTGAATTATCAATGCTTGAGTTGAATTTGCAGCAAATCATTAATATGTGACACTTTAACATTGGTGTCTATGGGGAAAATAATTAGTGGTATAATACCTCTACATGAGGTTGGGAGTAAAAGTCGTCCCGTACATTCCGAAATATAATGAAAACAGCCGGTGCGTAGTACGAAGAATACCGAAAGTAGCAATTAATAGTGAGTAACGACTCTAATATTATAGAGATTATCTTTATAGTATCAGTTTATGAAGGATGTATATAACGACAAACGATAATGTTTATTAATTTATTTATATGATAACATAATTTTTTTAATACTATTTTTAGTATATTTTTCTTTAATTTCTTAAGGTTTTTACTGTCTTTGGCCAAAAAAAAAATCACCTACCTACCTACCCACCCACTTATAAAATCCTGGGTCGGGTAACAGCAAACAAATATATTTTTAAGGATGGCCTTAGAACAATAAGCATGCATACATGTAATAGATATATCAGATATAATTGGATTATAAACAGAATCCGTGCGTACGTACATTTGAAGAGTAAGTAATTCGATTACCATGATATTAAATTGAACTTTTATCACATTACATCATGGTAACTATTAAAGGCCGTTCATAAAGTAGAAGAGATTATATAACTATGTACCACAGACATCTCTTTATCAAACCATACACTTATTTTCACCAATTCAATTCATATAATATTTTATTTGGCATAACATTTACATGTTTATTGCCTAAACAAGGCGGAATACATTACACAATATTTCAGAGAAGAGTACAAACATACTTCATGAATGAATACATATATTACAGTGGAATAGTTATAATCATTACGTTCTATCAATGGCATTTCCCCCATTTTATTACCATTATCAATATTGTGTTTAAAAAGTATTTATATTTAAGGAATTTAGAACTATACATAGTAACTCTGACTACCGTTACATCAGACTACACTTATTTATTTCTTTATACTTATCCTAATTCAATTTGTTTTGTTTTAGCCATATCGACACCGAAAACGTCTTTGCAGAATTGCTATTTTTCAGACATTCAAGGGGCGATAACTCTGTCATGCATGATTGAATCTGATTTGGTTTCGAAATCAATCGAGATCTCATGTATACGTATGTTGTGACCAACTTTCTTTGACATTTTCATTTTACAATTATTCCCTTTCGACACTTATAAAATTTAAACATTTCTAAATAACTTCACTTTTTATCCCCTGCCGATTAGGTGGAGGGATATAGAATTGACGTTGTCCGTCTGTCCTTCCCCATAACTCTGGTTAATGCCTCATCCGATTGCAATAATATATTGCACAAATGTTCACCACCTTAGTACGCAAACCCGTTTTTCTCGGATCAATACTTTCTGAGTGGCACCGTCCATCAGCACTTTCAGTGCTTTGATTATATAACCCAGCAATGGGTTTCCCTGAATTTATGGCCAATCTTCATCAAATACAACACATATGGGCATATATATATAGATTTATTCTGCATTTACATTTGTTTCTCTATTTCATATAAAACCATTTAAGCATTTAAGATTAAATTATTTTCATAGAGAATTATATTTTTGTTTATCGTAAAACTGTTATTTCTTTCTGCATGAAGAGTGTCAATTACATGTTCAACATTTTTGTTTTGTGTTTAAGGTGGTGACTTTTCCCTGATTTCTGCATTTTTTTTAATTCTTTAATTCGCTGATTTGTTCATTGCAGCGATTTTGTGTGTGGCCATTTCCCTTTTTTTCCAGAGTCCGTGGCCACCCTGTTAAAGGGACACATGGCAATCTTGATACGTATAAAACTCCTGGGTCTCCCATTAGTTTTTTATACATCTTTTGCATATCAGTAATAATATGTGTTTGATTAGTTCAAAGTAAAATATTTTAGCATATATTAGTAATTGTTGATTAAATGCATTTTGCATTATTAATATTGTTAAACCAAGGATTTGTCCATAAAATAAGGACAAATCCTTGGTTAAACCTGTGGTATCAATGTATCTCTTACCTCACTAATAGAAGCTTGCACTCTATATATAGCCTCCAATGACAAACAGTACTACCGATAGATCACATTCTTACATCAGCTTAAAATAAAAATGATTAAAATAAGAAGTGCAACTGTTTTACTGTAATCTTGCGCGCTCCACTTTCGAGGCCTTGTCTATTTATTGGGCAACTACGTTGAAAAAGGGGCATATTAATTCTGTTAAAATATCATGTAAATATATATATGCTAACTTTTAAATAGTATTACTTAAAGTCTTAAAAAGGTTTATTTGACTAACATGTGCGTGTGAAGTTTAATTCTAATCTGCCCAGTGGTAACACATAAGATTTCTAACAAAGTGTACCCAAGTTAAAAAAAGGGGAATAACTGTGCCAAAATAGGTTTCAGAGTTGAACAACTTTTGCATGGAATGTTATTCATTCTTACCAAATACATGTGTGCAATTTCATTCCAATCAGTGCAGTATTTAAATAGATACAAGTTAACTACACTTACATTCTGCCTAAGTAAAAAAGCGGCATAACTGTGTCAACATACGTTGCAGAGTTATGTGACTTTTGCGTGGCATGCTATTTACTGATAACCAATACAGGTGTGAAGTTTCGTTACAACCTATCCAGTAATTAAACAGTTTATTTTAAATTTAACATTTTATTTCAAATATCAAGTGTACATAATTATAATTTAGACGTCATACATTATGCAGATGTTATTTGTATGACCTCGTACAATACAGATGTTACTTTTAACAGTACCTCTTTCCTCACGCTATTAAGAACTTGATCATATAGCGAATGGTTATACAATATATATACCATACAGCTAAATTTCTGCTTAATATTAAACCTATAATTACATGTACGATATCCTGAATTACATTCCATCTTTTTTCTATTTTTTTTTTTAAATATTTTATTACCATTTGCTAATAAGTACATGTGTATTGAGAACAGTTCAATATGTCTAAACCGTTTAACTTGTTATACATTGGAAGACATTTTTTAAGTTTGCAAGAATATATACTTTATATAGATAATTATATAAGCAATGAAATAAATAAAATAATGTCAATGTCACTTAGTGCCTAGAATAATATCCTCTGGTTTAATTTCTACCAAAATATTGCATTTTTCCTTCAAGTGAACTAAAAGCTCTATTAAAGAATATTTCTGGAAAAGATGTAGTCATACAGTAAAAATAAATGTAAAATAACTTTCTTTAGAAATTTACCCAAAAAAAGCACGGTTCGTTTTCAGGCATTTCACATTGATACAATCTTGCACTTGTAAAAATAATTCTATGTAAAATTTTGAATTGCAAAGATTGGAGATAATTATGTATCTTCTACTGTCAGAACTAAATATTTATTCATAGAAGTATTTCAGTCCTACAATTATCAGTTTACATACTCATTTAACACAATTTGACTAAGTATAAAACAGGGGCATAACTTTGTCAAAATAGGTTACAGAGTTATGTAATTTGTGTATATAGTATGTTGTCTATTTTATTCTTTACCTAATAATGTATGAAGTCTCATTGAATTCTACTGGTAAGCCAATTCTGATTGTAGACCGAGCTGAACTGAAAAGAAAGTGATGATTCAGCATTCATTTGCATATTTATTACACTAGTTAATGTATAATGCTATTTATATCATGAGAGTAATGCAGAAATGACTGCGGTCGACATTTCTATGAAAATGAGAGTAATGCAGGAATAACAGCGCTCGACATCTCTGTAAAAGTGAGAGTAATGATCAACGACAACGCTCGACATCTCCATAAAAATGGGAGAAATGCAGAAATGCGCTCGTCGTCTCTGATAAAATGAGAGTAATGCAGAGACGTCTCCATGAACATTTGAGTAATGCAAAAAATGACACCACTCGACATCTCCATGAAAATGAGAGTAATGCAGAAATGACAGCGGTCGACATCTCCATAATAATGGGATTTATGCAGGAATGGCAGCGGTTGACATCTCCATGAAAATTAGAGTAATGCAGGAATGACAGCGGTCGACATCTCCATAAAATGGGAGTAATGCAGAAATGACAGCAGTCGACATCTCCATGAAAATAAGAGTAATGCAGAAATGACAGCGGTCGACATCTCCATTAAATGGTAGTAATGCAGAAATGACAGCAGTCGACATCTCCATGAAAATGAGAGTAATGCAGAAATGACAGCGGTCGACATCTCCATGATAATGGGAGCAACGCAATAATGACAGTGGTCGACATCTCCATAAAATGGGAGTATTGCAGAAATGACAGCGGTTGACATCTCCATGAAAATGAGAGTAATGCAGAATGACAGCGCTCGACATCTCCATCAAAATGGGAGTAATGCATAAATGACAGCGGTTGACATCAGGGCTGTCTTTCTACCATGGGGGAATGGGTCCGGGTCCCTCAGAGGGGGGAATTTTCGCGTCAATTTCAGTAAAAGGGGGAATTTTGCATGAAAGTTCAAACATCCATAACACATTATGATATCATCAATATAAAATGAAATCATGCTGATTAAATAGATATATTACACTAAATAGACAAATAAAGCAAGGATATTAAGCATACAATAACACAATTTTTTTAATTTTTTTTTTTCAAGGGGGGAATTTTGACACTGAGGTGGGGGAAAAAAAGATACTTTTTCAGGTGGGGGACTGGGGCCGAATAACGGCCCCAAAAACAGCCAAAAGACAGCCCTGGACATCATTATGATAATGGGAGTAATGCAGAAATGACAGCGGTCGACATCTCCATAAAATGTGAGTAATGCAGAAATGACAGCGGTCAACATCTCCATAAAATGTGAGTAATGCAGAAATGACAGCGGTCGACATCTCCATAATATGTGAGTAATGCAGAAATGACAGCAGTCGACATCTCCATAAAATGGGAGTAATGCAGAAATGACAGCGGTCGACATCTCCATGATAATGGGAGTAACGCAATAATGAAAGCGGTCGACATCTCCATAAAATGGGAGTAATGCAGAAATGACAGCGGTCGACATCTCCATGAAAATGAGAGTAATGCAGAATGACAGCGCTCGACATCTCCATGAAAATGGGAGTTATGCAGAAATGACAGTGGTTGACATCATCATGATAATGGGAGTAATGCAGAAATCACTGCGGTCGACATCTCCATAAAATGGGAGTAATGCAGAAATGACAGTGGTTGACATCTCCATGAAAATGGGAGTAATGCAGAAATGACAGCGGTCGACATTTCCATGAAAATGTGAGTAATGCAGAAATGACAGCGGTAGTCATCTCCATAAAATGTGAGTAATGCAGAAATGACAGCGGTCAACATCTCCATAAAATGTGAGTAATGCAGAAATGACAGCGGTCGACATCTCCATAAAATGGGAGTAATGCAGAAATGACAGCGCTCGACATCTCCATAAAATGGGAGTAATGTGGAAAGAGAGTATGAGGCAACACTTGACATTTCCATGTACATGAGGATTTGCTTTTTACACAAGTCAGGATAGGATTTTTTTATTGTATTGCTTAAATGTCAATTTTGTAAGTTAGGGATTAGAAGTTTAATTTACAGTATTTATTTTGTATAAATTATTCATCGCAACACCTCATTTAATGATGAGATCATATTTATTTTAGTCAGTTTGTTCAAAATGAATAATGACAACAATTATTCCAACTTGTTATAGGGTGCCGTGTGTAACAAAACTATTTAGCTCAAAAAACATGTTGTTTTTTCACTATTTAACATAATGGACTGCACCATATTTAAATAAATCGACATGATTTAAATAAATTGACACTTAATAATTTAAATAAATCCTCTTGATTTAAAGTACCGGTATATCCTTAAGATTTAAAATATATCGTCACGATTAAAATATATCCATGCGATTTAAATCATTAGAATATATGTAATTATATTAAAATATTTTTATTTATGCTCATAGAGGATTTGTTTAAATGGTGTTAATTTGTGTAAATTGTGTCGATTTATTTAATTATAGTGAATTTAATTAAATTGTTGCACATTTATACTATAACGAAGGTCGATTTATTTAGATCACAAACGAATAATTACATCAAAACCATTTAGTTAAATTGTATGGATAAAATTATATATTTAAATCGCGAGGATATAATAATCTAAATCGTAAGGATATACTTTAAATCGAGAGCATTTATTTAGTGTCAATTTATTTAAATCGTTTCCCATTTATTTAATTTTGGTGCAGTCCATGTTAAATAGTGAAAAAAAATGTTTTTGAGTATATTTTTTTATAACGGCGCACCATTGTTTCATTTCATAATTTCAGACCTTTATTTATTTTGAAAACATTTGCCGCGATGTGTTGGCGAACATTGCCGCAACTTTGCAGCGAACATCACCACAAGCATCGTCAGAACAGTGCAGAGAAACATTTTAATATGGAAATGAAGTTTGATGCTGCCTGCAAAGTTGCCAAAACATCGCCAGAAGATTACAGCTAAAAGCATTATGCAAATGAAGTTTGCTGCAAAGTTGCCGCACACTTTTACCATGCCAATGAGGTCTGCGGCAAAGTTGCAGTGAACATCGCCAGAACATCACCAGAACCTCATTTGCATATTTGTTCGCTGCAACTTTGCCCCATACCTCATTTGCATGATAAAAGTGTACCGCAACATCGCGCAAACTTGTCTGCCGCAGCTTTGCAGCAATATTTGCCGCAGAGTTGCAGCAAATAGTCGCCAGAATCCTATATTTTTGGTAAGGGCATGCATTGTATGGACAGCTCTGATACATTTCGGCTATACGGATTCAAATAGATCTATAATGTCAGCATACATGATACTAATATGGCACAGACGGTCAATAACACAGCTTGGAAATCCATATACTTTAATAAATGTCACAGTCCGTAGAGTTGCACAAGCCTACTTATTTCTCAAAATAATTTAGTGGGTGGGGTAAATAAGCATCCCTGCATTATTTTCATTGATGGACATTCATCATCATAATCTTTTCCTGATTGTGTATAATACATTAATATAGCATTAGGCCTAATGTATATACACTTACCGGTACAATCGAATCCATCCACTGGGATTCCTTTGGCATTTCATTGTAAACAAATATTTGGCATTTTGGCATTCGGAGACGTCGACCTTGACATCTACCGACATGTGCTTTCGTATATAAATAGGCCATCACGTGATGGATTGAAACCTATTTTCAGAAAATGAAGCTAAAAAGCTGGGTCGGTGTCAGTTCCCGGTTATCATCGATGAGAATTATCTGCACTACTGATTGAAAATGAACTATTGTCGCCATTTTGTTTTTTTGACTTACGAAAAAAAAAATGCGTACACCACCAAAGGTGTTGGTGTAGACTTACGTAAAAACTTACGATATTTTCACGGAAAATCGTAAGTTTTTTTTTTGTGAAACGCCCATAATCACTTACGAACTTCGTACGCAAAAATTTACGTTAAAAACTTGCGTACGATGCTACGTGAAACGGCCCCCAGATACCCAGGCAGATGTTATTGAAGCCTTTAATGATACCTCTCGGTATCTGGATGACATATTGAACATTGACAACCCTTTCTTTCCAACTATGGTTCATAATATTTATCCTAAAGAACTTCGGCTTAATAAAGAAAATATATCTAATAATAACGCTTCTTTTCTTGATTTAGATCTCTCGATTGAAAATGGTAAAATAATTAGCAAAATCTATGACAAGAGAGATGATTTTAATTTTGACATTGCTAATTATCCCCACTTGGATGGGGATGTTCCCCGAGCAACTTCTTATGGGGTATATGTGTCTCAACTTATTCGTTTTTCTAGAGCTTGTTCTCGAGTTGAGGACTTTAATATTCGTAAACTTTGTATAACTAAAATGTTACTCAATCAGGGTTACCGTTACCATAAACTTCGTAAAACCTTTGCAAAATTTTATTATCGTAACCCTGATCTTCTTTCTAAATATAAAAGTAATGTAAGGACTCTTCTGCGACAAGGACTATCACAACCTGACTTCTATGGTGATGTGATTTATAAACTTCGTAAGATTCTAGGTCATGATCACTTTCATACTATATTTGTTAAACTTGTTAAAAGGTTTATCAAAAGAGGTTATGCCCTATCATTTTGCAACGTACTGCATGCTTGGTGGTGGACCCTTTTACAGTTCGCCACTATGCTTTCCTCTTTAATTGTACGATGACCGGACAGGCTGTGGACCCTATGATGACGCCTATCTAAAGCCCATTGGGACGGTGGCGTTTGATGTTTGTCCATGATCTTTCTTGTCGTGCCCTTAATGGTTTATTCTCTTACTGCTCTGGCTTCTGCAAAGTAATTGAGTACCTTCATTGTGGCTTTCTAGGCTATTGTTTTTTTGTATTATATTTACACGAGCATATTTGTGTTTTACTTATATTGCCTATTGATGCTGCCTTGTTGGTTAGAGATTATATCATGGCGGGGATTTCTTTATTTACACTGTCCTGTTTTAATGGGATGACAGTAGGGCAAGTGTGAGGTTTGGTGAACCCTAGAACCGGTTTAAACCCCCAGTGGTCTACTTTGCCACTGACCGTCCCAAGGCGGTAGCCCTATTGTCAACCCTTTTTGTGTTTGTGATGTCGTTTGAATTTATTATTGCTTGTGCCTTCTTGTTTGTCTGTTTGCGTGTTCGTTTCTTTGTTTTGTGGTTTACTGTCCACCTTGAATGCTACTTTCCCTGTCCGATCTTTTTATATTTCTTTAAATGCCTGTCGTGCCCAGATCGCCCACTCCATTGAAGATTTTGGTATAAAATGGTGTCTGAGAGAACATGCGGACCCAAACTTGCTGTCTACTTGGAAAAAGTCAATTCTTAAAATTATAGATACACGTATTAACTTTTATATTGCTAACCCCTCTTTACTACCTCCGAGACCTAGGTTTTCCTTTCGTAATTTAAAATCGGGAATTCAGGAATTTCATAATAAATTTGTTTTAGTTCCTGCAGATAAAGCAGCTAATAATGTAATTATTGTTTGACGCCTACATTACGTCAATGTTTAACCTCTGGAACTCGGCAGCACCAATTCGTATACTCCAGTTAATTCTACTGAGGATGATGTTGTTTCCGCACATATCACTCGGTGCACTACTTTCAAGGCTGGTGTAAACGATAAGCAAAATAAAGTGCCTACCATGTACTGGATTCCTAAAAAAAAGTATGATAATGAACCTTTGGAAACGGCCGAAAACGACAAGCTCATTTCTCTTATTAAAAAAACATTCGCTAGAGAAAATACTACATTTTTGGCATGTAATAATATTAAAGAGTTTTTTACTAACGGCAGTTTAGACAACTATACTATGTGGACTTGCTATGAAGATTGAGAAGCACTCATTTTCTTATTAGATAATATGTTCATCAGGTATGGTACCATCGTTTATAGACAAGTGTTAGTATCCCTATGGGTACGAACTGTGCACAACTTGTCGCAGATTTGCTTTTATTTTGCTATGAAAGAGATTTCAAAACTGAGTCTTTCACTAGAAATCCAGACAGATGTTATTGAAGCTTTTAATGACACCTCTCGGTATCTGGATGACATACTGAACATTGACAACCCTTTCTTTCCAACTGATAATATTTATCCTAAAGAACTTCAGCTTTATAAAGCTAATATATCTGATAATAACGCTTCTTTTTTTGATTTAGATCTCTCGACTGAAAATGGTGAAATAATTAGCAAAATCTATGACAAGAGAGATGATTTTAATTTTGACATTGTTAATTACCCCCACTTGGATGGGGATGTTCCCCGAGCAACTTCTTATGGGGTGTATGTGTCTCAACTTATTCGTTTTTCAAGAGCTTGTACTCGAGTTGAGGACTTTAATATTCATAATCTTTGCATAACTAAAAGGCTACTCAATCAGGGTTACCATTACCATAAACTTCTTCGTAAAACCTTTGCAAAATTGTATTATTGTAACCCTGATCTTCTTTCCAAATATAAAAGTAATTTAAGGACTCTTCTGCGACAAGGACTATCACAACCTGACTTCTATGGTGATTTGATTTATAAACTTCGTAAGCTTCTTGGTCATGATCACTTTCATACTATCTTTGTTAAATTTGTTAAAAAGTTTATTAAAAGAGGTTATGACCCTATCATTTTCAACGTACTGCATGCTTGGTGGTGGACCCTTTTCCAGTTTGCCACTATGCTTTCCTCTTTATTTGTACGATGACCGGACAGACTGTGAACCCTATGATGACGCCTACCTAAAGCCCATTGGGACGGTGGCGTTTGATATTTGTCCATGATCTTTCTTGTCGTGCCCTTAATGGTTTATTCTCTTGTTGCTCTGGCTTCTGCCAAGTCACTGAGTACCTTCATTGTGGCTTTCTAGGCTATTGTATTTTGTATTATATTTACACGAGCATATTTGTGTTTTACTTATATTGCCTATTGTTGCTGCCTTGTTGGTTAGAGATTAGATCATGGCGGGGATTTCTTTATTTACATTATCGATGGTTTAATGGGATGACAGTAGGGTAAGTGTGAGGTTTTGTGCACCCTAGAACCGATTTAAACCCCCAGTGGCCTTTGTTGCCACTGACCGTTCCAAGGCGGTAGCCCTATTGTCAACCCTTTTGTGTTTGTGATGTCGTTTGCATTTTTTATTACTTTTGCCTTCTCGTTTGTCTGTTTGCGTGTTTGTTTTTGTGTTTTGTGGTTGATTGTCGTCCTTGAATGCTGCTTTCCCTGTCCGATATTTTTATCTTTCTGTATAGCACGATCGAATAACAAATTGCATGAATAGTAAAGTTTAAGTTGTGTATGTATATGCTATGTATTGTTCGTATTATTTTTGACATACTTTTGACTTCAGTTTTGTTTTTAAATGGTTTATAACGTAATGTCTAGGTAATGTTAATTTTAAAACACATTCTCTTTTTATTCAAAAATAGACAATTGCAGTGTTTTAAACTTCTTGGATATTTGATTGGGCCAGGCACGATGCGTCATATGAGGTAATAGCGCGATCGAACAACAACGCTTGCTTGAATAGTGAAGTTTAAGTGGTGTATGTATATGCTATGTATTGTTCGTATTACTTTTGACATACTTTTGACTTTAGTTTTGTGTTTAAATGGTTTATAACGTAATGTATAGGTAATGTTAATTTTAAAGCGAATTTAATGCAGCGGATTTATTGCCTCCTCGTTTATACGAACATAACAATACACGCCCCTCGGAAACAGAAAACCTAATTATATATAAATTATATATATAACGACCCTGGCGGAAATGCCTCAATAAATCCGACTTCAACACGCTTGGTGGATATTCATATACCTTGCTTCTATTATATTCCCCGCGTGCAATGGCATTCTAACTCGCAAATATACACCGGCTGCTATTCTAGAACCAGATCATATAACAGATTGTGAAATGTGAACAATTAGTGATCATTATTTAGAAATTCAAGAAATTCATTTTCGCAGGTGTCTACAATCTTGATACTGTTGATTGTCAATCTTAGACAAAAGGCGGTTTTGTCAGCATTTGTTAAATTCGAAACTAGTATAGAAATGGACCATGGCTGTACACGGGCGGTCAACTATCACAGCAGCAACGTGACTGGTGATGAATGTGTTGCTCGTGCAGTGGGAAGATGAGAAGGACGTTTTAGGGTTATGTTCGAGATATTCGAAACCAGAGAATTTCTCGATTATTTTACCGCCCGTGAGGTGAATGAAAATCGAGATTTTAACAATAATTACTGAAACTGTTTCAATGGGTGTTACAAAAATTTTCTTGAATCGCGCTTTAAAGACTTTGAATCCATTGTGACATTTCTTGATAAACACTTTTAATAGTTGAGAGAGATTGACCCAATCTATAAGTTTAATTATAAGTAGCTGTTTTCTTTCAAACTTTCCACAACATCCATTAGCTATTGAACGTTTGAAAATGACGGCTGTCATCTAGATAAAGAATACATTGATGCGATTGGGCTTTTATCAGATGTATTCATTGGATCATGCTGAAGATGTGCACACTATATAAAGCAATGCAAAAGGTCATGTTAGGATTCTGTTACAGTGTGTGGTAGCAATGCAGCTATGGTACAAATGAAAATTATTTTTTATAAAATTAAACGATAATGCACTGTGTCTATGTCGAGAGAAAGAAAACTAGAAATCGGCCAATATCCCTTAAAACGTGTTATATGCAAGACAAGGCAATTATAAAGCAACAATAATAGTTTCTTTCACAAACACGAATTATTTGGAGTAAGTAACCTGAGCAATGTCTTTAAGGAGTGGGGTGTTATAGAATGGCACTTGAGCCGCAAATATTATCAACAAAAAGAAAGAAAATTATGAAATCCCTATTATCTATATAGCAAATGGTGCGGTTCTTTGTTAAACTATACTAATTCATGAATATGAACGGGTCACTGTGGACGAAAAGTCCGAATCGATAAGTAATAATATCACATTTATGTAGCTTTCGTACAGGTAACATCGACCAATATACGGATTTAAATTATATTTCATAAAAACAAATGCCCGAAACGGAATTGAAACCAGTAACGTTTAGCTTTTATTTCTGCTTGTCCATGTAGATATAATGACTCGGCCGCGGATATTTGTTGGTACGGTGTAACATTTTGCACAAAATAGGTACTACTCAAAAACTAGCGCAGACACAAGCACAAACGTATCAACCTCACATAAAAAGATCGAGATAACGTTGTTTTGAAGGGGAATCCTAGAGTTAATTTGATATTTAATTAGGCTACATTACGCATGGTTAATTTAAATGTGTCACATATTTTACTATATACTGAAACGTCCGAGTTGCTTTCAAATATGTTGTTATTTTGCATTATATGAAATAGTACTAAATAAACCATAGTTTCAAGAAGCCCCTGTAGTTCGGTAGAATGAATGAATGAATGAATGAATGAATGAATGAATGAATGAATGAATGAATGAATGAATGAATGAATGAATGCACGTCGACATATAAATAGGTCATATTGAGCGCAAAAACTGGTGAAAGATGAAGAAATGAAATAGTATCTAAAAATTAAGGTAAATGTACAAAGATAAAACTATTTACAAATAAGGGATGATATGATAGTAATATAAACTGTGTATATATGTAAATCAACAAATGCATGTCAACGGGTGTGAAAACAAGTAATTATATATAAGAACATATTATAATGATTAATATAGTCTGATTTCTTTCAGAAATCTAAAACTAGACTAAAATCTATACTATCAAATAACTCTTTCATTGAATTAACCGTGTAGTACCTTTGCCGCATAGGATCAATATACACATTCCAACAAGATGTGTTTGACCTTTAACGGTGTTAAACAGGGTATAAGAGGCGCCAGAATAAAAAGGAATTTGCCAATAAATTCACTTTTTCCCTATATAAATGAGCATTTTATATAGGGTAACAATGCAAATAAACACCGCCCAATTTTCAGTTTGCAAACAAACGTGCTATCCAAGAGCTAAAATGTGCTCCATGCAGAGGCCACATTGATACGAGCGTGGAAATTTCCTCATATTTTCATAGCATGTACATATACAACGTAAAACAATATATGGTATCAGTCTTTATTATTAAAATGTATGTACAATGAACAAACAAAATCAAATTACATGTACAAAAGGCGGGGAAATTTCCTCGTTTTGCCTCAGTAAAAGTGATAACAACCTGAGTTTTGAGTCATGTGTAAATCCTATCCATTGAAGAACGAGGAAATTCTCGTTTTGGCAGCAGTAGTGACCAGTTACAACAAGCTGTGTTTTGAGTCTATTGTAGTTCCTATCCATGTAATTCCTCGTTTTGCCTCTGTAGTGCCCAGTACAAGTGACAACAAACTGTGTTTTGAGTCATGTGTAAATCCTATCCATGGAAGAACGAGGAAATTGCCTCGTTTGGCAGCAGTAGTGCCCAGTAACAACAAGTTGCGTTTTGAGTCTTTTGCTTGGTGGTGGACCCTTTTACAGTTCGCCACTATGCTTTCCTCTTTAATTGTACGATGACCGGACAGGCTGTGGACCCTATGATGACGCCTACCTAAAGCCCATTGGGACGGTGGCGTTTGATGTTTGTCCATGATCTTTCTTGTCGTGCCCTTAATGGTTTATTCTCTTACTGCTCTGGCTTCTGCAAAGTCATTGAGTACCTTCATTGTGGCTTTCTAGGCTATTGTTTTTTTGTATTATATTTACAAGAGCATATTTGTATTTTACTTATATTGCCTATTGATGCTGCCTTGTTGGTTAGAGATTAGATCATGGCGGGGATTTCTTTATTTACACTGCCCTGTTTTAATGGGATGACAGTAGGGTAAGTGTGAGGTTTGTTGCACCCTAGAACCGGTTTAAACCCCCAGTGGCCTACTTTGCCACTGACCGTTCCAAGGCGGTAGCCCTATTGTCAACCCTTTTTGTGTTTGTGATGTCTTTGCATTTATTATTGCTTTTGCCTTCTTGTTTGTCTGTTTGCGTGTTTGTTTCTGAGTTTTTTGGTTTACTGTCCTCCTTGAATGCTACTTTCCCTGTCCGATCTTTTTATATTTCTTTTGTAGATATCCATGTAAAAACGAGGAAATTTCCTCGTTTTTTTGCCGCGGTAGAACCAAGTAACAACAAACTGTGTTTTGAGCTATGTGTATAAAAACGAGGAAATTTCCTCGTTTTGCAGCAGTAGTGCCAAGTAACAACAAACTGTGTTTTGAGTCATGTGTAAATCCTATTCCTTGTTTTGCAGCAGTAGTGCCCAGTAACAACAAACTGCGTTTGAAACTTTTGTAGATCCCATCCCTGTAAAAACGAGGAAATTTCCTCGCTTTGCCGCAGTAGAACCAAGTAACAACAAAGTGTGTTTTGAGTCATGTTTAAATCCTATCCATGTAAAAACGAGGAAATTTCCTCGTTTTACAGCAGTAGTGCCCAGTAAAAACAAACTGCCTTTTGAGCCTTTCGTAGATTCATGTAACAACAAACTGCGTTTTGAGTCTTTTGTAGATATCCATGTTTTTTGCCGCAGTAGAACCAAGTAACAACAAACTGTGTTTTGAGTGTGTAAATCCTATCCATGTAAAAACGAGGAAATTTCCTCGTTTTGCAGCAGTAGTGCCCAGTATCAACAAACTGCGTTTTGAAACTTTTGTAGATCCTATCAATGCAAGAACGAGGAAATTTCCTCGTTTTGCAGCAGTAGTGCCCAGTATCAACAAACTGCGTTTTGAAACTTTTGTGGATTCTATCCATGCAAGAACGAGGAAATTTCCTCGTTTTGCAGCAGTAGTGCCCAGTAACAACAAACTGCGTTTTGAAACTTTTGTAGATCCCATCCCTGTAAAAACGAGGAAATTTCCTCGTTTTTTGCCGCAGTAGAATCAAGTAACAACAAACTGTGTTTTGAGTTATTTGTAAATCCTATCCATCTAAAAACGAGGAAATTTCCTCGTTTTGCAGCAGTAGTGCCCAATAAAAAGAAATTGCCGTTTGGGCCTTTTGTAGATTCATGTAACAACAAACTGCGTTTTGAGTCTTTTGTAGATATCCATGTAAATACGAGGAAATTTCCTCGTTTTTTTTGCCGCAGTAGAACCAAGTAACAACAAACAGTGTTTTGAGTCATGTGTAAATCCTATCCATGCAAAAACGAGGAAATTTCGTGGTTTGCAGCAGTAGTGCAAGTAACAACAAACTGTGTTTTGAGTCATTCTGTAAATCCTATCCATGCAAGAACGAGAAAATTTCTTCGTTATGCAGCAGTAGTGCCCAGTAACTACAAACTGCGTTTTGAAACTTTTGTAGATCCCATCCCTGTAAAAACGAGGAAATTTCCCCGTTTTTTGCCGCAACAACAAAGTGTGTTTTGAGTTATATGTAAATCCTATCCATTTAAAAACGAGGAAATTTAGTGCCCAGTAAAAACAAACTGCCTTTTGAGCCTTTTGTAGTTTCATGTAACAACAAACTGTGTTTTGAGTCTTTTGTAGATCCGATCCATGTAAAAACGAGGAAATCTCCTCGTTATTTTGCCGCAGTATTGCCAAGTAACAACTAACTGTGTTTTGAGTCATGTGTAAATCCTATCCATGCAAGAACGAGTTTTGCCGCAGTAGTGCCCAGTAACGAGAAACTGTGTTTTGAGTCATGTGTAAATCCTATTTATGTAATAACGAGGTAATCTCCTAGTTAGCCAAGTAACAAAACAATAATATGTTGTGTCATGAAGAAGAAAATACCATGAATATGTAGTTTTTGTGATTTACATAATCAACTGAAGAGACACTTTTTAAACAAATAAATACATAATTTAAATAACAATTTATAGAGGATATTCAGTAGGAACGCCAGCCCTATGGCGTATGAATATTTATCAAACAAGGTCACGTGATAAAATCGATAACAAAATGACATTATTGGGAAAATTGTCACTGGTCAGATTTATTCACCTCTTATTTATAAACTGTGATTATGACAAAACACAATCACAGATCGTTGTTAAAGTAATAATATTCACAAACTACATTGGTCGAACATAATTGGTGTACACTTCGTGTAATTCTCATTAATAATTAAAGGTATTTTTCAAAGGGATGAATTTAGGTCGTTTTAAGGTTTAAATTGCCAAAAATGCGCTTTTAAATCAAAATCGATTTATTTTGTCATTTTAGAAGCGAGAATAAAAACAAATGCATGTACGCGTAGATAAATCTTTCCTCTGTCCATATGCAAATTTTTAATGAAATCAGAGACAAGTACTTTTTTTTCCCCAAAATTAACTAACATGACCCACGGACGCAAAGACGGCATAATGCATATACATTTACAGACGCGACCGGGTACACAAGAAATTAAATAATTCCATTATTTCAATACATATATTTCAAATGTATGTATCCATGCATTCCAGATTAAATTTCTGATCTATACATCCTTTTGGTTTATGCCGGAGTGCTCAGAATAGGTTTTAACAAACCAAATTGTAACGGTACGCCGGGAAAGGAAATGAGGATAATGGAAATATTTGTTGCAGTGCTAATTTTCTGAATCCGAAAAAAATGCAAAAAAAAAAAGTTTTAACAACGAGAATGAATTTTTTTTCTTGAAAGTGTTCATTGACATGTCTTCTATTAAAACCCAAAATTTAAAGTCAATCAGAAAAAAGTACTTTTTTTTCCCCAAAATTAACGAAGTACACCGTGTTCGCTAAAATATGAACAATCGCCTTTCGAAGTAATGTACACGCGGGATATAAAACCATGAAATTATGAAATCCTTTTTAAGAGATATATTGATTTCAATATTGTTCTGTATTTAATAAATTATTAGAGTAGAATGTTCACAGTTTTTCTCAAGGACACCATTACGGTAGTATCCCTGCAACCCCGCCCCTCACCCCACCCCCACCACCCTCCATACCGTATTGATTAAGTTGTATATAGCTGCGAATGGGCAGTTTTAATCAAATTCGATTTATTTCATCATTTTAGAAGCGAGAGAAAAAAACAAAAGCATGTACGCGTAAATACATATTTCCTCTGTATATATGTAAAATATAAAAAAAAAATCGGAGGGAAGTACTTTGTCCCCCGAAAATTAACGAAGTACACCGTAATCGCTTAAATACGCCGAAGCGACGTTCCAAATCTATGTTCGCACGGAATAAAATTGTGGAATTATGATTTCATTTATAAAGATAAATCGATTTCAGCATTGTTCAATAGTTGTTATATTATTGATGTAGTATGTTCACAGTATTTATGAGAGCAACATTACGGTAGTATCCCTCCAACCCCGTCGGCTTCCCCCCTCAAACCCGTTCATACAATACGTTGTGTATTGCTGAGAATGCGCCTTTCATTCAAATCGATTTATTTCGTCATTCTAGAAGCGAGAATAAAAACAAAATCATATAGATACATCTCTCCTCTGTATATATGTAGAATTTCAATAAACGGAGACAAGTACTAATTAAGTAACTGGACCTCCGACCCAAAGACGGCAACATTCATATTCATTTAGAAAGACGACCGGCTACAGAAACAATTAAATACTTTTGTTATGTAAACATATTTATTTAAAATGTATGTGTCCATGTATTTTACACTATTTTTTTCATCTATACATGCTTTGGGTTTATGTCAGAGTGCCCAATTTATTTTAACAAACAATGTTGCAACGGTATATCGGAAAATGAAATCATGATGGCGGCAACATACGTTGCAGAGTTAATTTTCGAAATCAGAAAAAGCGATAAACTAATAACAGTTTAAAAGGCAGAAAAAGTATACTCTTTTAACTGTTCGTTTAAAACTGAGGGGGCGACTCGAGTTTTAAAGAAAGCAAGATTGGCGTGTGTCCCTTTAAACGAGTAAATAAATGACTGACGAGTAACAGACATGCTATTGTCAGTAACAAACATGATTTTGTGTAGAAGATTGCATAACATAAACATGTGGGCATGACATTGTGTCAATGGAGCACTTGCCAGATTTGTGGTGTTGTGAAACACTGTACGCGTGAATCCAAAAAGTAAGGGTCTGTTATATTTATAGGGCATAATTATACAGTTTTATATATATATTTATATATATTATTATTTTATATTTATTTTTATGGTCCCAGAACGCAGTCATACTCACTACTATATTGAAAGTAAATACTGAGTATATATGTGCTCTGCGTTACGATCTGTAGTATTTAAAAACAGACATATTAAACATTTCCCTGAAATATATATAACGATGATAAATACTATATTCATAGAATTATTTTTTCCTAAAAAAAAAAATACATTTTTGTTTTCAGCAGTTGAAATCTACTATATTCTGCGAATATTGTTACTTTGAAAATTTGAATACGTCTGTTTTCATCAAATAGCATGTTTTGTTTGTTTTAATATTATTATTTTTTTAATTTATGATTTTTAAAAAAAAATGGATGATCGGAATATGTCTTACATACTGTTGAATCCTGTAATTTAACAACGAGTGGTTTGGTTCACAGGCGACAGTATCGGTGAACAAAACCACTTGTTTTACTGGATTCAACATTGTGCAAGAAAATATTCATATATACTGAAAGGAAAAAGAAACGCAGGGTGCGTATTTCCGCTATATATTGCATATACTGCACACTTAATTCCATATATATTACAAGGAAATCCCAAGATGTTTTGTAAAAAAAAAAAGTGCAGTTAGTTAGAGAAAGGACACAACTGTGATGTTGTAGACGTTTTAATCACAGTACACGTTGTAACAAGAAATTCATAAATGCTGAAGTTCCTCTTTGAAAAATTGAGCCAGTTCAGTACTGTATTTAATGTTAAGTGATTGCAACATTTAAAGCCTAAGTTTGCTCACCTTCTAGAGCCAAATGCGCATTCTGACGATAATGAAACTTTAAAGGGGTAACCATTGGTGTGTTCAGTGCTGTTTAAACCTTCTTTCTAAAAGGCTTGCGTGGCGCAGTCGGTAGCGCGGCGGATTTGTAACCGGAGGCCCCGGGTTCAATCCTCCGTGGTGCCATTGAGTTTCGTCGGTGTGTTCTTGGGCAAGACACTTTCCCTTAGCCTCGTCCGTCGGATGGGGACGTAAACCGGGCGGTCCCGTATATCGGTCTATCCTCCGAGCACGTTAAAGAACCATAGGAATCTATTCGATAATAAGAGTAGGGCACGGTTCCCGGATTCCTATGTATCCTTCCCCTCTCTCTGGGGCGGCTCTATATAACCTATACTGTGTTGATGAGCCGTTAAACAACATTCAGTTCAATTCTTTCTAAAAGGACAGGCCTAATGTCGCCCTGTACCATTCGATTAGCAGTAGCATATTAAATACGCACCCTGCGTTTCTTTTTCCTTTCAGTATATTATAGCATTAATATTATAACATGTGTGTTGTAACATATACTTATCCTTGGATAGTGGATGTCAGCAGGGAACTTGACCTTTGACCTAAAATCAAAAGGCATCATTCTCTCACCAAATGCACTCAAACCATGAATTTTGATGAGATTTGCTTCTGGGGAAATGGACAGTGCAGACAAGGTGTTCCATAATCATTATTGGGTCACGGCGCCCTTGACCTTCAATTTTTGATATGCACATACTGATGCTTCGTACAAAGTTTTGTCAAAATCCAACAAGTAGCGCAGACAAGATTTGTGACGGACGAACGGAAAGGCCAAATATAATCTGTCTCACCTACCACTTTGTGGTGGAAGACATAATTATAAAGACAATATTTTAGTTCATATGTAAACTTTATTAAGCAAATAAATGAGCGAACATAAACTTCAGCATTGACTCTGGCCAGTGGTGTACATGGAGTCTTCTTCCACATGACGATTAGCCTGAAAGAAAAAAAAAGTAAATATAAGTCGAGCAGAGTATTCAATTTGAATCAGGTGTTGCGAGGGGGAGCTAGGGCATGTTTAGGGGAATGGGACAGTTTTAAATTTAATTATTGTTTAATGCCTCATCAACACGTTGTTTAGGTTATTTCGAGCCGCCCCAAAGACTCCGATACACAGGACAACCCGGTTTACGTTTCCGAGGCTAGCAGGACACATCGAAGTAACCCAATGGCGCCAGTAAGACTTGAATCCGTGTTCACTGGATTTAAAGCCGATATTCTATAAACGTCCCATGACCAAAACTGAGTAAATGGCACATCAAATAAAGGGTCAATACGTATTATATTGTGTATCATATGAGTATATGATTGATCTGACATGATTACAGAACAATTTTAATGTATTTTTCACCCAACAGTACAGCAAGAATCTATTATAAGGAAAGTTAAATCTGACAGAGGGTGCAATGCTCTAAAAACCAATCTTTACTAGAAGGGGAATAAAAAAAAAACTCTTGCCAAAAAATCTAAAATAGTTAAATTTTTCACGTTTTGTTCAGAGGATAGTTTACTTTAATGACTTAGTAAGGTCAATTTTCATGGGGAGAACACATTAATATACAATTATTTATTTTCTCTCTCAAAACCTGGTGATGCCGCTAGTTTTAGAAATAAAACACGATTAAATAAGGCAGTTGAGAAGACACTTTTGTAGATGTTTGGTCTGTTCTGATGTGAAAATGTGTAAAACAGACAAAATATTGGAAATTTGCTTTGTGTCCCTTTAATAAATTGGGGACCCATCACATAGAACATAATCATATTGTAATTTGTTGATGTTAAAGGGACACACGGCAATCTTGAAGTATTTGTCAAGCATTAACATTAGCATCTCCATTTGTTAACCTAGTAACAATTTAAATTTTAACCTGCTTGCATTAAAAATTAAATAAAAGTGTCAGTTTTCATTTTGTCTTCGTTATTCTATCAAATACTTAACTATATTATAGGTGCACTATTATCAACTTTAAGTAATGTGTAAAACAATTTCTTCTGAACTATTTTAATAAATAATATTAATAATTGCACAAATGCAAATTATGCAGAAAAATTGACCGAACTCCAGAAGTTTTAAACAAATAAAGACTGCCTGGTGTCCCTTTAACACAACTTGCTTTCGCATGTATCCAGTACATGTAGTTTACACGAGCTCATATGACAATCAAGCTGCATTATAACTGAAAACCATTTTTACTCTAACTTTGAACAGCACCTTGCAAGCATAACACGTGTGGTAATGCAAGCTCCATTTAAAGAACTACACAAGTGCAAACAAGTTTTGAAAAGGCTCCCACCTCCATATGCGGCTTGACATTCTGAAGTCGTCGGTATCAATTCACTTAGAGCTGCTCAAGGGCACGATTCACATTTGAGACCTCTCTGAAAAACAACATCGATCCAATGTCAGTGATCAAACAGACATAGTTTATCCTTTGTTATACATAATGTAACATATTTAAAAAAGAAAAGAAAAGAAAAAAAGAAGAACTAAACTGAACAAAGCATGAATACTACCTCTGCTCAATTACACGGTTAATGTAATAAAAACATCTCTCATCATTCATTATACATGTAAAATATAATGTAGCTTGAATTGGTGATCCATTAAAAACACTGTTCCACTTTCACAGCATATTTCCAGCCCATGGAATAGTCATTTCTTTTGAGACACACTGGATGCAAGTGTAATAGCTCCACCTCCTTAAAAGCTTTTAAGTGAATTATACTTTCTCGAAAGTTGGCCTTTTTTTTCGCAACAGAAAGTATCTAGTAAATGTAAATAAATGTAAATTCAAAATCACTTCATTGTCTCAAAACTCTGCTGTACATAAATATGAATCTGACCGAGATTTCAATCATGTTTACATTGTTTACATTGTTTCAATGGTAGTTGTATCGGGTTATGTATTCACGAATGTGCGAGAAAATGGGATAACGTAACGATATAGAGACAACGCTAACAATTTACATTCATGCATCTGAGGGGTGGGGGTGAAGGGGGTTTCTAGTTTCCCTACCACCTCCTTGTTTTCGGTATGCAAGCTCCATCACCTCCGCCCCCCTCCACACACACACTTGGTTGGGTGTGGGGTGGGGGCGGGGGTTGCGGGGGACATTGATGGCATTTCTACTAGTGATTGTTTTATTCCACGACACGTTCTACAGTACATCCAGTTACTGGAAAGATCGGAGTACACGAAAAACACTTACAGTAATTATGAACTTTCTATTATACAGCATATACCACTTTTAAGCACTATATTTGGCTAAATATGTACAATCTAAAAGTGGTGTGTACTGTTTATTAACAAACACATTTTAATGACAAAACAAATACCTTGATAATTGACCTCTAGCAGCAGACAGTAATCCCAAATCCAGTTTGCACCAACATGTCAATTTCAAGTGTCAAGTTATGTCACGGTGACCTGTCAATCACCAACACTGCATCGTGTTTACACATAATGGAACGTTATTTCGTCCGGTAAGGTATTAGTTTTTACATAATCTACGGTATAAAACACTGTACGCGTGTTGTTAAGACTCCATAGGTACCCGTAGTGCTCGCAGACGTAGCGCGCCCAATTTCAGGTGTAAAAAAATGGCGTCTGTTTTAATTGAAAATTCATAAAATAGTCCGCAAAATACAAAGAAATAGTCCATGTTCGCGGAGTTAAAATGCGAACAGAACTGATATGTTATAGGTACGTGGCGTTCCTACTGATTTGTTGGTTTGTCGTGAATATAGGATTTGTTTTCATCTCGAAGTGAGAAAACTTATATTTTATCTTTAGCATGGTAACCCTTTTCTTGTAACAGGCATGGGTCTACACTATAAACAACGCATATTACATCTAGACGGTGTACAATGATTTTTTTTATTCTCAAGTATCCTGAATAATATAGCTTCCCTGGTGACATATGTGCTTAACCTACAATATGTGGGATAGTATTCTCCGATTTGTTACCAATACAGTGGCGAATGAGCTTTCGTATCGACACGAATACACAAAAGTCGTGGGGCCACATGCTTCATTATTTTTGTTTACACAGACGTGTTCAGTTAGCTAGACATGGCTCGGACAGGAGTAATACTGGACTAGTGGGGCGTATGCCACGTACATTGAATTGGTGTTAAAACCTAACTTAAAGAATATATCGGCTAAATAATAGAGTATCTGCCTATCTGCCTCATGCGTTCAAAGCTGTCCGCCATCTTGGAAAATATACACGGTCAACAGAAAACTCTACACGGTTTCACGTACCAGACAGTGAACTAAGGAGACACTTTTTAAACAAGTAGATACCTAATTAAAATAACATTATACCAGATACATTTCCCGTACCAAAACGAAACACAACATGAAATAAGTGTTTATTCAAATTACAAACCATTATTATTTAATGTATTTTAAAATATTTAAAGCCCAGTTATATATAAAAGTCGGATCCTCCCAAAAATGGTTTATTATTAATTCATGTTTGAGATAAGACAATGTTTACGGACACAGTGTTCAATACGACGAAAGTTTACTGAATATAAATATGTGTTGTATGAATTCTTCTATGTGCCTTTCTTTCTGTAATTTCTAAACCTATTAATAAAGCGCGTACCGAGAAAATTGTGCAGTGTATCGAATTATGTTTAAAATTATTTGAGCTCTTACCAGCTAGAACGTGGTTTGTACTTCGCTTAGAGAGATATCTTGTTTTCAGGGATATCTATGTAAGTTAAAGAGATATCTATGCATGACTAAGAGATATCTCTTTAGGACAGAGGTATCTCCATTACAAAATAAGATATATCATCAGAGCGGGAGATATCTCTTATCTTAAAAACAGATATATCTCAAAGAACAGAGATATCTCGTTAAAAAGAGATACATCCTAAAGAGACATCTCTCTAACTTAAAAGTGATATATTTTTTGAATAAGTATAGGTTATTAGATGTGTATGGGGATATATGCATGAGTTCTTCAGCGTAACACTATTGCGCGACTTTAGGAGCGCAATACGCTGAAGAACGAGTGCATATAAATACCAAAACAATTACTACTACTACTACGGCTTTCGTTGATGATAATACATGTACTATACCTTAAACAACTGCTCCTGCTACTACACTACTACTGCTACTACTACTACTTTTAGAACTGCTACTACTACTGCTACTAATACCATTACTACTACTAATAATAATATCTGTAGTAGTAGTAGTAGAAATAGTAGCAGTAGTAGTAGGAGCAGTAGTAGTAGCAGCAGCAGTAGTAGTAGTAGTAGTATTAGTAGCAGCAGCAGTAGTAGAAGCTGCAGCAGCAGCAGCAGCAGCAGCAGTAGTAATAGTAGTAGCTGCAGCAGAACAGCAGCATTAGCAGTAGTAGTAGCAGCAGAGCAACAGTAGTAGTAGTAGTAGTAGTAGTAGTAGTAGTAGTAGTATCAGTAGTTGCATTAGCAGCAGTAACAGTAGTAGCAGCACTGCAGTAGTAGTAGCAGCAGCAATGTGAACATCAAACAAGTCGAAATATCAAATTTTACATAATGCAATACATAATTAGAAAAACATGTGCGCTTTGTTTCATCAGTGGTATATGCTTAGGAGAATCGTTATGTGATGTGTATAAAGATCCACCTGTCTCTTCTTCCTTAAGTTTCTGGTTTCTGAAAATGACTTTAAGCAAATCCTTGTAAATACACGTGCAAACTATGTCAACAGTATTCTACTTTACTCAAATGCCCCCCCACCCCCCCCACCCCCAGTCGGTGGTGGGGTGATAAGAATTAACCGACTGCTCGTTACTTAGCAGAGGGGTAGGACCCCCTCCCCCCCGAAATGTAACCCACCTGTTGACCTTGGGTGGCGACCCGTGTCGTTGGAGAAGGGAGTCCTGGTGGTTGAGTGGCGTGGAGATCTGGTAGTTATCTCCACGTTGCAACACACCACTTTGGTCCGGACTTCAACTAGACGGGCGGTCAGATTTGGCCCGATCTGATCAATCGGTTTGTCACGCCAGCTATAAGAGATCCGACCTTATTATTCAGACAGTACCAGTACACTGTATCCTACTTACCTTTTATATTGTTCTACTTTAAACATTATATAGATAGGGTCTTTTATGGCGGTGGCGCAGGAGCTAATCATGTATTTCAAAACGCTATATGGCTATACTCGTGCCACTTTTTAAGCGGAACATAAGTGCGGCTCTTTGACTTTTTAGTTAAGGGGTTATGTCCGCTGGGTGGTATGGGGGGTCTGATGCGTTAGCTTTATATGAGTATACCTTCTACGTATTCTTGGCATTTTGCTGTTGGATATCCACAGCAAATGTCCCCTTGTTGGACTCCGAGGTGGGTGAGAAGCGTGGAAGATGAATTATTAACGCCCATCATGGCATCACAAAACGCACAAACTACTAACAAACGTAAAAAAACAGAACATGAATCTGATACTGAGGAACCAGTGATCAATCAGTCCTTTCCTCGTTTTCTGATCATCGAATCGGAAGATGGGGAAAGGCCCGTTACAGATATGTCACCTTTTGTCATCCAGAAAACAATTCAATCCATCGCTGGACATGTCAAACAAATAAAAAAATTAAAAAACAAAACTCTACTTATTGAAACTGAAAAGAAATCTCACTCTGACAATTTATTAGCACTTAAACAAATTTTAAACACCAAAGTCAAATGTTTCGCTCACACCTCTATGAATATCTCCAAAGGCGTCATCAGGTGCCCGGATCTCTCCGGAGTACCTGAAGACGAAATTATTCGCGAGCTTGCGCCACAGTTGGTAACTGCAGCTCGCCGAATAACCATCAAGAGGAATGACAAAATTATTAGTACAAATACTATCATACTCACATTTGCAACACCCGTCTTACCAAAAACAATAAAGGTGGCATATCTGCAATTGCATGTTGACGCCTACATTCCAAACCCGTTACGTTGCTACAACTGCCAAGCCTTTGGGCACCACAACTCCAGGTGTACTAAAGAAGAACGTTGTGGTAAATGTGGCGAGTCTACATTCAAACATAACGAATCAGATTGTCCTAACGACCTCAAATGTACCAACTGCGGTCTAGGACATCACGCAAATTCAAAATTATGTGAAAAATTTAAAAAAGAAAAAGAAATCATAACAGTTAAATATACACAAAACATTCCTTTTCCAGAAGCAAGAAAATTGATTGAAGAAAAATATAAAATTTCAAGTCCGACCTCTTACGCATCTATTCTCAAAACAACAGCAACACACACAGAATGCAGGGATGCAAGTACGCAATACGAACCACAGCCAGAAATTCAAAATACTAAGAATACTTCCTCAGTATCAAATCCAAACAAAAGTCAACAAACACAACTTAACAAACCAAAATTAAACTTTTCACCTAATCAACCTTTTTCATTTAAAGCAAACACAAAATCGGCAAGCTCTGGCAATGCCAAGAGCATGTCAGTTTCTCAGAATTGGAAAGCGGGTTCTTCTAAGACTGTGAAGTCTAGTAGTTCCCCAGTCGTAAAGCATAATACTTCCTCGGTTGGAAGGCCTAGTGCTGCTCCAACTAAGGAAGTTGGAAAGCCTAGTGCTTCTCCAACTAGGGAGCACAAGGAGCAGCCAAAGGTGTCTAACGGCACTATTGAGCTGCATAACAAATTCGAACAGCTCATGGACATTTCAGAGCCAGCAGCTGCACTGCCACTTCCATCCTCGCATGAAAAGTTAGTTGAGGTGCCACTTCAGCTGACTTCTTCCAGGGAGGAGGATTCATCAGTGGAGATGTCGCTGCTTGAGTCTCCTAAGACGTCTCCTAAATCTAAGGCCAAAAATAAAAATAAAATTAAAAATCGCCTTAGCGCTCAATAATGGGTAAAACTAATAAGATCATTCATAGTTTATATTACACCTTATCATCCCTTATTTTTTAATAGTTTTATCTTTATATATTTACATTAATTTTTAATTAATACTTCATTTCTTCATTTTTCATCGATTTTTGCGCACAATATGACCTATTTATGTGTCGACGTGCCGTAAAACACCATTCATTCATTCATTCATTACTCAAATGGCCAAGTTGATCTGTTAAGTCGTTAAGTAGCGTACTTGTTTATGTTAACATACTTGTTTATGTTAAACACACACTCCTGAAAATATGTTTAATGGATATGAACTATTTCATATTAAAATATGAAATATGATTTATATGAAATATAAATTAAAACAAATATCAAGATTATATGATGATGATGCTCACTTATACGTTCGAAAGTGACAGCTAACGCGAACGTTAGTAATACTGACACGTGTCGATGTGACTGTGACAGCCGTATTCTACGATACCGTAATATAAGCCCAGTAACATACGTATCATGTACATACGGGTTAGAATCGCGTCGGAACATGTTAGTTTCATACTTACTTTCATATACTTTCGACTTATCTATCACATACGAACGTGTTGGTATATCGTACGCACTAGCGGATCCAGGGGGCGCCTAAAGTTTCCGGATCATACATGTATGTCCATGTTACTGTAGATAAAATAGCAAACAATTTCGATGCATGCCCTCAGTATAAAAACATTTCTCGCTCGCTTCGCTCGCTCGCTCGAAGCATAATGGCTAATGAGTGGTTAAATTAACATATTGTTAAATCCTTTTTGTCTTAAACAATTTCGATGCACGTCCTCAGTAGAAAAAAATTGCTCGCTCGTTTCGCTCGCTCGACGCATAATGGAGATAATGACTGGTTTAATTAACACATTGTTAAATCCTTTTTGTGTTAAACTATTTCGAAGCACGCCTTCAGTATAAAAACAATTCTCGCTTCGCTCGCTCGACGCATAATGGCTAATGAGTGGTTTAATTAACACATTGTTAAATCCTTTTTGTGTTAAACAATTTCGATGCACGCCCTCAGTATACAATTTTTTCTCGCTCGCTTCGCTAGCTCGACGGATAATGGCTAATGACTGGTTTCATTAACACATTGTTTAATCCTTTTAGTTGAAAACGGACTTTTTTACCCTATCGATGCACTACCGCAACCGTTTTATGAGGCTAGATACGGACCCGAAAATTGACCAAAATCTTACGCCTCCCCTAAGCTGAAATCCTGGATCCGCCACTGGACTACGTGCATGTTAACTAATCAAGATTGTGCAGATGTTCGTGTAATTGTCACATGCCCGTGCTTGTAGAACTTGAATGCGCACAGCTAAGAATCATGTATGCAGTGTTTCTGTCATGTACACGTTTACGTCAGCCTGTGGGGGTCCCTGTCGTGTTAGCTTGTGCCTGCGTACATGCTGATATAGTGTACGTACGCAATATAGTATATAAATGTCATATATTATTGGCATTACAGTGTTTAATATTAACATTTAATTACGTTCCAAAACTATTTATTATATACTAATATTATAATTAATATTAATGACTGAACAAATACAAGTTAATCTATATGTAGAAAAACTAATGGGAGAGAAATAGAATATTGTTTTATTTTGTGTATTTCCCCCAATTATCACTGCACGATAGTTTGCTAATTTATTGACGATTACGCGATCTTGATGTTACAAAAGTGGGTTCACTTATGTTTACTTCGTTCAGATTATCATGATTATATGTAAAAAAAACAAAAAACTATAAACTATGTTTAAGAACTTACAAACAATTCATTTCTGTTGTTGTTGTTTTATCAGAAATTCGCAGTTGCTGTTACTGTAACGTACCATTTACAATACAGCACAATACACAGCGAACTTAGATAAAATAGTATGTTACCACGCTTCGTCGGATATACATGGAAATTAACAGAATTGGTTGATATGGAAGTGTAGGCTGCATTAAATTAAACTTCAATTGGCAATTTAGATTTTGGTTGACCTTCTTAAAAGAACCTTCAACCGCATTGCGGTTTGTGGCAACTTGAATATCAGATTGAAATGTAAGGAACCGTGCCACGTTTTATGTACGTTACGTAGTATCTACATAATGTTGATAATGTGTTTGTTTTGTTTTTTATGGTGTTTTACGTCATTTATAACACATGCAAGGTTATATATGACGGTCGATGTTTCATATTAACTATAACGAATGTACGTGTAGGTTTGAAGTATTTCATTTTGTATCACATACTTACATGTAAGATAAAATATGTGTATGCGTTAGTCTTATGTACACGCGTGGTAGCTATAACGTGCGTCCTTATTAATACCGTGTCGTATAAACAATAAGACGTTTCATAAGTCTGTTTTCGTGAACCAGAAATAGTGCTCGGGTTTTTTTGATCCGCATTTCTTTAAAGGGACACACTTGAAATGTTTATCAAGCATTGAAATCAGCGTCTCGATTTATTTATCCAGTAGCATTTTGACTATAAACCTGCTTGCATACAATTTAATAAAATTCTGAGATTACACTTTTTCGTCTTAGTCTACCATAAGTTTATGTATTTAGACAGCAATCTAACTGCGTAATAAAACAAACTATATTCGGCGTAACGATGCAATTTTAACACTATTAACTTTAGATTACTTTGGAGAAACCATTCAAATGTGACCAGTCCATGGATTGGCTTATCTTTTGATCAGTCCACATGGTCAATGATCATTTATCATAAATATATACTGAAACGAAAAAGAAACGCAACTCGGGAATTTCCGCTATATATTGTATGTACTGCTGTTAATCGAATGGTACATGGCTACGTAAGAAATTAACGTCTAAAACAACACTCTGCACAGCAAATAGTATTCCTTCAAAGTTGCATTATTGGCCGAGTACGTGTTTGGCTCAGGCATGTGAGCAAACGTAGGATACACATTTTTGCAAACTCTTCATTAAATACATTATTAAAATGGCTCAATTTTTCAAAGAGAAACTTCAACATTTATGAATTTACAAAGTGTACTGCGATAAAACTTCTACAACATCACAGGTGTATCCTTTCTCTAACTAACTGCAACTTTTTGTTTACACAACATCTTTTATTTTCTTTGGAATAGTATGTGAATTAAGTGTGCAGTATATACAATATATATAGTGGAAATTCCCGAGTCTGATTACGTACCAATACTAAAACAAAAAACCACAAATGGAAAATACGGTTTTATATTCATGTATTTTTACAACATTTTTTAGTTTCAGTTTTAAAACAGATGATGGCATTTTTAATGCATTGACTTAAAAACTCATTTGAACATAAAGTAATTGTTTAAAAAAAAAAAAATGTAATATCAATTGAAAGGAGTACATTTTAATATTATTTTTTTTCAGAATTTTTCAAATACATAATTGTTGCATTACCTTGATAAAATAAAATAAAAAAACGAACCATATACCAACAAAATAACTTATGCTAAATATATAAAATAAAAGGCTCGAAGAAGTTATTTCCTGACTATGGTTACGCGCCATTGTTGGCTGTTTTAAACTTGGCAATAAAATCGCAGTTTATTACAACGCTAGCGTCGTTTGTAGATATCGCAGAGGTGCTAATATTGGTAATTTCATAACTTTTCTTTAATTTATTTTTTAAAAAATCAAGACCGAAAGTCTCATGACATCAGGTTTTGGGACTGTGCATGATGTACCGCCTTCTCGAATTAATTGATGCACCATACTAAAATAACAGGTTTTGAACTGTTTTAAAAAGACATTAAATATGATCATTTGTAAAATTATATTAAACTCGGGTAGAAAGAAATAACAATGTGCGATATTTTTAAAAATCATTATTGCAGAGTGCCACTTTAAACAGTTCATGTTTTATAACATACTGTTTCGTGTAGGTTGCATTCGTCTAGCCTAGAAGAATTCATATATATGTATATAAAGGTATATAATACATTTCATAATTAATCGTTTTAGTTTGAAACACGGAAGCATATTCAAAACCGGAAGTCACCTAAATTTATGATCTGCAACCTCGAGATTCTTATAATTTTATGTGGTTATCGAATAATTTGCGTTTGTGAGATTATTTTTCTCATCATAATCTATTTAAAATCGCTATAAAATGGATGGAGGCACGTTAATTCAACTCTACAATAAAATATAACATAAGCATTTGATGACGTAATAAGTTTACAGGTCATGTACGCATGGTTGAATTCTTGAATTAGATCCTTATCGCGGAGGTAATTAACACCTCTGCACCTCTAATCCTTATGAAAACACTCCGATCAGGAACTAAGGACGTATGCTTGTCAGGAGTTTATGCCTCAAGGCGTTATTTGATCAGACATGTCATTAATTAACACTGGGAAATGAATGTTTTGACCCACTTTAAATGGATCGCGGCACGGTTTTAAAGGATCGCGGTCAGATTAAGGATCGCGGCATGTCTGTTTTAAAAGTTAGGGATCGCGGCGCCGCTACGCCATAAATGGCTAGGGAAGATTCTGGTCTAGGATTCTTAGATATATTGTAATTGAATATTAATAATCATAGATACATACGACACGATAATTAAAACTAGCTATTTTACAGAACAAACAAAGAATGATGTTTTATTTATAGAATAAAGCTATCAACAGGTTATCATGCTGACATTTTAACTGCAATTAAAAAAAAATCCATCTAGTTTGTTCGCAATGCAAAGAGAATAATAAATGGGTATTTTCATATGACACCCTATATCAGGCCTGAGACGCCATATCAGCCCTCGAGCTGAGAGCTTTAGCTCGAGGGCTGATATGGGCCGAGGGCCTGATATAGGGTGTCATATGGAAATACACATTTTTTATTCTATTTATCATATACTTCAGCAATGACTTTGTTGAACTGCCAAATTCAACTAATTTACTGCGCTTTTTTTCCAGGGAGAATTAATAGCGAGCGCAAGCGAGCTCCTATGGTATCATGCAGGCGAAAAGTAAAACTACCCATCCATCCTTTTGAAAAGTCTTGGGTATTTACGGCAGTTTATGGGCGACTTCAACCGTAAAGTAGCATATTTCGTTACGAAATTAACAAGATAAGCATTCGTAGAAATCATTAAGAATGGTGGTTTCCAAGCAGAATGAGGTGGAAAAAACATTAAAAATCTTCTCGAACCCATCCAAAAATGACAATGAAATTGCATTTTTAGCATGGTGAACTTGTTCACCAAGCTATAGTTATCGTGTTTTTTTTCACGAATCCTAACTACAGCCTCACTGATAAATCGATGCATTGCCTGAAAAAGAAGACCCATATTTTAGCAGGTGTTTCTTCTTTTCTAGTGCGGATACAAATAAGGTAATGTCATTTAGAAATTTCAAATAATTTCCTCGATACATTGTTTAAGTTATATATTATTTATATAGCTATTTCATCTTTTGTTTCATCGTTTAGCTGTGCGTCCTATAAATAGACCAATCATCATCAGCAGCACATGATCATCACGTGATCTTGCGTAAAATATATTCATACGCTGTATTGTTCTCCTAGGATAGTGATTGAGATTTGTAACCAGTTAATTTTATAATTTATTTCTCTTGTTGCAACACCATCAAACGCATATCTTCCATCTTTCTTGAATTTATATATTTAAGAAATATACATGGCCTTTATAGTCTTCATATAATATTTAATAAGTTTGGTCAGTAATGGTTATCGCATAAGCTACTATCCTTTGTAAAAAGTTGTTGCTGCCTATTCTCCGGAATAAGATTTCAGCTTATTTTGAAGTACGCAGTGTAATATTCTGAAGTCTTTACCTCCCTTGCTACGAAGTTAAAATAACTGTTACGGTCGTAAAATAATCCTGCATACGTGTGCCGATCGTATCGTAAACCGGGTCAATTCGGACACTCCGGTTTTAGAATAAATACCTTATAGTTCATCAAAATTTGTAAAGGATTATTAGCTCAGTCGGGAGAGCGGCAGTCCCAAAAAATTATGGATAATAAAGAGAGCGGGATGGGTTCGAATCTGAGCAGAACCCATTTTTTTTCATTCTAATTATATTTTGTTTATGCAAAAAAGTGTGTTTAATTCATGCCCAATGGTCTTAAAAGGGTACATCAGAATTTTTCTAGAAACAGCTTAAATTATAAAATTGTTCCAGTTCACGATATCAAACACTATCAATCAAAATGTGAAGCTAGAACCATTTTGTTAATGTCTAAAGTTTCAGAACACCATATAGCTAGGGTGGACTCGCACGTAATATGCTAAAATTAACCCTGGTGCGTCACCCAGGATAGCACGTATTACTGTGCAGAATGAATTTCTTTGCAAATAAAAGACTTTATAGGCTCATTATGTTTTGGTCATGTAGAATAAAATTAAAATATCGAACGTATGACTGTAGCATTGAGAGATATACATTACACAACAAGAGTAGATCTAAACACAAATATGTTACATTTTATTACAATTTTCAAATTACATGCAAAACTGATTGAATTATATTCTGTTAAGGCCAAAACACAACAAAGCAACACAAAAATGAAGAGGTAAAAGTTGTTGTGTCGAGGGTAAAAACGGCGATTCGGTTAAGTGACAGGAAACACAATACTTTTTGTTTAGGCCTAAATTAGTAAAACGAAATTTACCGTGACTTTGGTGATTATTGTCAACAAACGATTTGCCGACTTAAAAAAAAATCCACGTAGAAATTACAGTTAGTGATATGAATCGTGAAATTCTCAGTAGCGTTCACATACATGGTTGACAAACATAACATCGAAATAATTGTGTATGAACATCATGTTTACTCCGAGTTGTGAGATTAAATCACAACGGTATCCCGAGAACAGTGGTACTCCGAGTTGTGAGAATGAACTACAACGGTATCCCGAGACCAGTGGTATTCCGTGTTGTGAGAATAAATAACAACGGTATCCGGAGACCAGGGATACTCCGAGTTGTGAGATTAAAATCAAATGAGCACAAATAATTATAAGTTATGTTTTGTATATGTGTAGTCTGTATGTCTATAATACAAGGTGTATGTAAAACATATGTTCTTTTAGTTGAAGGTCACACTTTTTGGAACACGGAAGCTTCAGGGAGAATTTGTCATTTTACAGTGACATTCCATGTTTAAATTTGTATATTATAAATCTTTGTGCAGCGGGGGATATGGCTGTCTTCCAGCTACACTCTGACTACTGACTACACTCGTGTTCATTTGATTTTAATCATACTTGCATAGTAGGTCGATATCAATGCAAGGTTTTTTCCTGTTTTAATTCAGCTATGTTGGTCAAAGGGTCTATGAATTACCTCCCCTTGAATTGGCAAAATTAGCTGTCTTGACCTTTTTGACGCTATGTTCATTTCTAATGACCCAAACTTTGATAGGTGGTGACTGGTGATGTTTTTTGATACACTTTAACACCTGTGAAGATGATGAAGCGTTTCGAAGATTAATTTGTATTATAACCAATCATTCCTTTTGTTCCCTTCTTTATTCCTGTATATACCTTACCTTATCTTGTTTTAATCGCCTTAGTTCCAGATACATTAAACAATGCATTGATGTATTATTACATGCACTGATGTATTGTTATTAAGAAGAGTTGACACATTTTCAGTCCATCCATGTCATGCGTGATTGGAAAGAAACCTTCCATTACATTGATGCACAAATCATAGTTCACCATGCTCTCAGTACCTTCGGTACTTTGATTACCTTTGTCGCCAAAACGGCCATTAACCGGAAGCATAGACCAAAAGTGTTAGCTTGCGCGTTGTTCATTGGCGAAAATTCGTCAACACATTTCACAATTTAATAAAAGTAGATTTCGTCTCGCAGAAATGTATATGTCTTGCTAACCGATTAGGATAAACAAAAGATTTGGTTAAAAACATTTGTTTATTTTCCCGTAAAACCATAAATGCAATCGGAATTCTTCGCAGATTTCCATATTCGGTCGTCTACTATTGTAAGCCATTGACGGAAATCGACGAGGTTATTCCTTGTTCATTCGTGTCAAACCCGAACAATCTGGCAATTTCCGGAAATGTTACGGAAATTATAATACAATGACAAGACGTTATTGATTTACGTCATCATAATATGTCGTCACATTATGACACATTAAGTTATGTATTCTGTCAAAACTTGTTACGATTAGACCTAATGATAAACCATGGTACGTACGATTCCGAACTAAGATGTGTCACGCGAAAACGCGACCGCCAAAAACAAAAAGCTAATAGTACCAATACATCCGAGAATTGGACACTTTACAAATCATTAAGAAACAAAGTGAATAAATTAAAAAAGCATGCAAAGGAACATTTCTCTAGCAATTTGGAAGATATAATATACGATGCAAATGTCACAGATCAACGTAAATACTGGAAAATCTTAAAACATTTTATAAAGTCAAACAAAAATTCTGAAGTTATTCCACCACTTGTTACAACATTAGATACTGGTGAAATGATTTACTCATTTTCTGATAAAGAAAAAGCTGACTGCTTAAATGATTACTTTGCTTCAATATCGACTGTTGATGACTCAGATGCGAGATTGCCACAGTTTTTTCACAGAACTTATTCGAGAATAGATGATATAGTAATACAGGAATCTGAAATTGTAGATATAATTAATATTTTAGTGATGCACAAGGCTAGTGGAGAGGATGAAATAATTCATTGGATGTTGAAAGAAACAGTTAATACCATTTCAAAACCACTCTGTACACTTTTTAATCGCTCCATTAATGAAAGCATTTATCCCGACTTATGGAAAAGTGCTATTGTTATGCCATTATTTAAAGCGGGAGTTTTTAATTCCCCAAGTAACTATAGACCGATTTCGTTACTTAGTTGCGTTGCAAAGATTTTAGACAGAATTATTTTTAAACATGTTTTTAACTTCTTAGTCTTTAACAATTTGCTTTTTGCACCAATTCGGTTTCCGACCGGGTCATTCCACAGTTTACCAACTATTAGATATTTACCATCAAATATGCCAAACACTTGATGCAAAACAAATTATGTGTATTGTCTTTGCTGATATATCTAAGGCATTTGATCGCGTATGGCGGAAAGCATTACTATTTAAATTGAAACAAAATAGTATCGATGGCAAACTTTTATCATGGATTTCAGATTACCTCTCCAATAGAAAACAGAGAGACTTTATAGGAAATGCCAAATCAGATTTAAAAATAATAACAGGTTTATTTTGGATATTTCTATTGATATTTACATTTGTATTGACAAAAGTGTAATGCGAATATATTTACAAAAAGTAAAACTTATTTACTGCTATTCTTGTGGTGCCCACCTTCAGTGAACAATTAGAGGCTGAAAGCATTAACTATCCTCAGTTTCTGAGTTTGAGTGCATCTACGATCATTCTTTAAAGGCATTTTCGGTAGTTTTCCATGCGCAGCTTCTTTGGGCGACTTCTCTTCTAAAAGTATTGGATGGATTTTCCTAGAAATTTACAGGAATGTTGCATTTGATGTATAGTTGTATTTTTTTTAAGTTTTTTTTTTATTATTTTTTTTTTATTGTCTTTATTTAAATAAAGGCCTATTATTAGATACATAAAATAGGAAAAATATAGCATTTTGTAAAGATTCCAGCAAAATAAAAAAATTCAAGCATAATGGTACGGTTCCAAAATCCAATATTAAATCTCAATATGCATGGTGACCTATAAATTTGATTGCATATATTGTCTAAATATATGTTCAAATAAGTGCCTAGGAAGTTTGAACAAATTCTGTTATTAGGAACATAACACAAAATAAAAGAAAAAACATTTCTATATAATTTCATACAAAACTTGGCCTTTTAGCATATGGATAGGGTTTTCAATTTTTTTTTCTAAACAAGCTTTCGGACCTATCATTTTTATTGCGCATTTTGTTTTTATATATGTTAAACTATGTGCTTAGAAAGTTTAAACAAATTCTATTATTGGGAACATACAAAAAAAAAGGAAATTGTATCATTATGGGCTAATTTGTGCATAAATTGTGGTAATGGTCTCAACAGATTTTGTAAAAAAATATAGGTTTTACATAAAGATTAGCTTTAAATGTTATTGTAATTAAATGTTCTTTACTTTAATACAATTTTAACAGAAGTGTGACTAATGAATACATGATTAGACTTCAAAAATGTCTTATTTAGCTATGTCATGGACTTGTTCAACTTTTTGGACAGATTGACATGGCTATGGCATTACAAATTATTTTTTAAAATTTTAACAATCATGGTGACCTACCAATATATTTGCCTTTTCTGTATATATATATAACAGACTTACTGTACAAAAGTTTAAAGAAAATCTGTTATGCAGAAAAATCTATAGAAAATGTCTTTAAGAAAAATTAGGTTCTTACAGCCAGTGGGATTTAGAATTAGCGGTAAAAGTTCAAATGGTTAATGTAAGCCTATTGGAAATGTTTACGAGTCTGTTAGATGATATATATTCTGTTTGAAGTTTATGTTTCATAAATTCACCGAAGAACATTTGCTCCTCATAAATATACTGCATAATTATGTAATTTGTAGAAAGTTTGTTTTGCATACTTATGATGTAGAAAATGAGCTTTGCATATGTATACTGTAGAACGTATAAGCTTGTTTTGTAACTGTTTCTACTTCATCATGTTTATTACTAGATCTAAATATGAAACGTTTTCGTCATAAAGTATCCTGCAGAGAGTGTACACGTGTTAGATATGATGTATCATGTAGAACTTGTACGCGTATCATAACGTGGCCCTGCCTTAATTCCATTAAGTGATGGGAAAGCTTATATTAGCAAGATTTTATAACGGATGTTTTGACAGTTTTGAAAATAAAACACATTTAAAAACAGTTTTTACTCTTAAAATGTGATAACCTGTTTTAAAGTTATCTATTAAATGTTTTAATTTTACAATATGCAAGCGTTTAAGCCTAAATTAAGGTTTTATTTCATACCCCAGCCAAACGAGTTTTCGCTTCTTGGAGAAGGGGTTGGATGGGGTATAAAAGTTAATAATCGACCCACGTAATGTTGCAAGTTTCGTTATTAGGAAACGGTACGCATAATTTGTATAATGTATCATGAAGAAAGGTCACACGTGGTTTGTATTTCCTGTAGAAAGTGAACGAGGTTTTGTATGTGGTGTATCCTGTAAAACGTTCATGCGTATACATGTTTTGTGAACTATTTTTAAAAAAATGATTTAATTCACATACTTGTCTGTTGGTTGTACTTACTTGTTTGAATTAAATAAATGAAACCTGTATATTGTGAACAACTGTAGCCTTATACACGGAAATTGAAGAAATTATTATTAAACATATATTTAGATTTATGATAATTAAAATGATATAGTGCATTAGTAAAATATGTTAATTGTAAACATTGTATATTTTGATTGTCAGTCGTATGTTTTGTAAAACCGGATATCCTCATGGGCTATTTGCCTACTGGATTTTTGATACTGCTATTTAGGAGAAATTGTACTCTTGTTTTGAATAATTTACCAAATTGAAAGTGTACGCGTGTTTTGTATAATACGAGGGGCATTCAATATATTCTGTCACTAATGCGCTTTCGTAGAAACCGAATTACATTACCGCACTGAAAACTCGTGCATTTGAAGGGATTTCAATAACTACGTACATGCAAAATAGCGGTTTATTCCGATAACAATTGACGGAGATATCCATTGTTGAATTATGCGCACTCATGTATAGTGGCTATATTTCAATGAAAAGTCAAGAAATGATTGAAATTAGGGCTTACATTAAAGCCGGGGTTGCTTTAAATGTACCTGAAAAGGAGATTTATGCTGAACTGTGCCGTGCACATGGCAGTTCTGCCGTGAAATTGACAACGGTTTTTCGTTGGACTAAGACATTTAAAGGGGGTAAACTTAGCATTAAAGACCGTAATCGTGCTGGCAGGCCTGTTGTTGCAGCAACAAAGGAGAACATTGTTGATTTGAAGGCCATGGTAGACGAAGATGGGCGGTATACAGTTTCTAAGATAACTAATAGTCTTGGCTACTTTCCCTGTCCGAACTTTTTATATTTTTTGGCATCTCAGAAGGCACAACTCAACACATTTTGACCAACAGTTTGAAATTAAAGAAGCTTTGTGCTAGATGGGTCCCTCAATTGCTGTCAACTGAACAAAAGGCCAAACGATTATAATGTGCTAAAAATATTCTTAACAAATATGAAAATTATCATCCTAGAAAAAATTCTAAGTTGCTCACTGGAGATGAAACGTGGGTGTACTATTTTGAGCCCCAGCGGCGGATTAACAATAAACAATGGTTGGGTAAAAATCAGGCAAGACCGGTTATTGCAAAACGAACAAAAGGCGCTAAAAAGGTTTTGTATGCAATTTTCTTTAATTCCAGTGGCTATGTTGTACAAATTCCATGCAAACAGGGAAAAACCATCACGGCAAAATTTTACAAAGTTCTCAAAGCAGTCAAAAATAATTACAATAAAAAACGCCTAAGTAAAGTTTTGAATGGAATCCAGCTGATTCGTGAGTAGTGTAAGTGTGACGTTTGGTGCACCCTAGAACCGGTTTAAACCCCCATTGGCCTACTTTGCCACTGACCGTTCCAAGGCGGTAGCCCTATTGTCAACCCTTTTGTGTTGGTGATGTCGTTTCCATTTATTATTGCGTCTGCCTTCTTGTTTGTCTGTTTGCGTGTTTGTTTCTGTGTTTTGTGATTGACTGTCCTCTTTGAATGCTACTTACCCTGTCCGATATTTTTATATTTCTTCACACAGCTAAAATTGTGTACCGCTATTGTTAGTCGAGAACTTTTAAGGTTATGAAAAGTCATAACGAAAAGTGTAATAAAGGTTATATCTAATCCACTGTTTCGTAATCAATAAAAGCAAATATTACGTATATTTTATAAAGGTTACATCTTGACTTATTATAATTGTAATTTTCTACGTCAATAGACAATTTTACTTTTAAATCAGATCCTAATTGCTTAGATGATGATTTTATTCCCAACATAATTAAACAATAATAGATGTTGCGTTTCTGGAGTCGGCGGCAACATTAAAGTTAACGGTTTTCTGGAAAAAGTCATTTCTCACAATCGGATGAAAGAAATCATATGCATACATCATTAGAATCTATCGTGCTTTCCGTATTATGAAGTTAAAATCGTCTAACTGATTTCGTCCTGTTGTTTTTTGTCATATTCAAGCAGGTTTGCGAGATTACATTGCTCGAAGACAATCGAACATTGGACGCATGATATGTAAGCGATCCTGCTAAACAAACTTAAATGATTAAATGGTGGTGTTATATCAAGTTCGCACTTTGAAGCTACACTTGGTGAGACTTTTATGCGACGCGACGCACAGCGTAAGAGGGACAGAGTAAAGAACGACCTAGTAACGAGTGTTATAAAATCCTTGGAAGTTTGATTGGCACGTGTAATAAAAATGAAGTACATCGCGCTGATAAATAACAAAGGTTACTAGAATAGTAAAGATTTAGTGGTGTATGTATATGGTATGCCGTTGTTCGTCTTCATTTAGACATATATATAGTTCGTTTTTATGTTTAAACGGTTTATGACGTATTATACGTTATGTTAAATTCAATGCATATAGGTTCATTTTCTGTTTAATCAAAAATACAAAACCGTTGTCGTATGAATTTGCACGTACCAAACACAAAAAGCGACTTTAACGCTGTGTAAGTCTTGTCGACTCGTTAATACGAACATGACAATGTACACCCATGGGAAACAGGAAACCTATTTAAATATATAATGAAAATTGCGGATATGTCTCAAGAAATCCGACAAAATACGTCGGGTGGATATCGATATACCTTGCTTTTATTATTTCCCCCGCGTTCAGTGGCACTCTCGGTACGCTATCTACCTCGCAGATATACGCCGGCTGATATTCTAGAACCAGATCATATAAAAGATTGTGAAATGTGAATAATTAGTGATCATTATTTTGAAATTCGAGCAATTCGTCTTCGTACGGTCTACCATCTGAATACTGCTTTCCCTGTCCGATATTTTTATCTTTCTTTATATATTTGATTAAGCGTTTGACGTTTTAATTTAAATTTCATTAATTTTATTGAACCTAATACCTTAGACGCAGATATTACAATATTTGAAATATGTTGATGCCAGGACCCATCATGACTAAGGGTTACTCCTAGATGTTTATGATGATCAACAAAGTTAAGTTGAGTATTTTCAAATATCAAAGACGGACGGTTTCTGTTTGCAAGTGAAAAGAAGATGACTTCAGTTTCAGATGAATTAAATTGTACTAGCCATTGCTTTGACCAATGCGATATTTTACACAAGTCCTCATTAATTGTAGTTTCCATATAATCTAAGTCGGATGTAGATACCGCAATAGAACTGTCATCAGCAAATAGCCGTGTAGTACTAAGCAATGCATCAGCTATGTCGTTAATTATTTTTGCCGAACCACGCTTCAAATACATATAAAAAATTATAGATCTCGTCGATCTTATGATAAAGGCGTGCTTAAATTGAGGAAATACGGTCGAAACAAATATTCCGTTGCGTGTTTCATGCGTTTGTCATTTTGAGAAAAAGAAATTGTTATAACGCTAACTAAATTAATGTCCAAACAGTTGCAGCCTCACACAACTTTTGAATCACCAAAGAACAGTGTATACACTTTAATAGAAATTGTATACAATATAAAGTATATTACTCTATAATAGATGAATTGCGTCGCAGTCTACGCAAATAGTGTATACTTATATATAAGTGCAGATCTACCACACCGGCCTTGTTTGAAATAATGTATTGGGACTATGCTGTTTCCCTTGTCCGATTATGTGTTGTTACTACACTCGTGAACGCTTCCCACCTTCTCTTTAACCAAGGATTTGATTGTTTGTTTGTATGGCGTTTTAAGTCATTTTAGCATATGTTAGGCCATATCATGAATTCATATGATTCTTTAAAAATCAAAGTACGATGTGATTTAATTATATGTATATCTTCTAATAAAATGAAACCTATCTGAATTAGTAGTCATTATTTAACAACAAAAAAATGCCGAATCTTCGAGTTATCCAGACCAAGCATTTTCATAAATAATAATTCAACTTAGGATATGTTGTCTGCTTTTTAATTTAATCTTTTAACTGTTACTTGTGATACGCAGGCTTCATAACCGCTGCTCCCAACTAAATATTCATTATGTTTATTTCGCTCTTCGGGGCATTTAATTTTATTAGATACTGTGGCCATACGCCGTACGACATGAGGAAGTAGTAAAATCCATGTCCGCCGCCATATGCATGCCATCTTCGTAATGGTTAACATTTTGTACTAATGATTTTATAAATATTGAGTTCTGCTCAACCCGGGGTTAAAGGGCGTGAGCGGTAGCTAGCATAATTTCACTACCGCTCATGAACAGTCTCAATCAAACCGAGACTGCAATATTTCGTATGTGTCGTGCTCGGACGTTTCCAAAGGTCCATTATCATAAAGGCCCATTATCATACTCTTTTTTTTAGGCAAAATGCGTTTCAATTTAATAATTTGAACCTTTCATATGGAACTCAATAACATTATTATGGTTTTCATTTGTATTTGAGTTGACACCAATAACTCTTCTAGATCGCCTTAAGTCAGTTTAAAAGGATAAAGGTATCCCTTCTGAAACGGTTGCACTAAACATATTTTATCTAAAATAAGAACGGGAAGAATGTCACTGCGAGATCAGACCTGTGTGTGTATAGTTGTCAGATACCACTTATGATTTGGTGCCTCAGATTCGTTGAAAAATGTACTGGGTCTATTAGGGCATATCTTTAGGTTGTAAGGTAGATACTGATTGTATGAAATTACCCAAATCATACCAAACACAAATAAAACATCAAAATGTTATATTTACATCATAAAACATGTTTATTTTGGACATTTCTATTGACATTTACATTTGTATTGATAAATGTGTAATGCGAATATATTTGCAAAAAGTAAAACTTATTTACTGCTATTCTCGGGTTGCTCACCTTCAGTGAACAATTAGAGGCTGAAAGCACTACACTATCCTCAATTTACGGTTTCTTAGTGCATCTAAGATAGTTCATTAAGAAAAGTTAGGGTTTTACAGCCAGTGGGATTTAGAAATGGCGGTTCAAGTTCAAATGGTTATAATGTAAGCCGATTGTATATATTTACGAGTCTGTTAGATGATATATATATTCTGTATGAAGTTTATGTTCCATAAATTCACTGACGAACATTTGCTCCTCATAAATATACTGCATAATTATGTAATTTGCAGAAAGTTTGTTTTGCATATGTATGCTGTAGAAAATGAGCTTTGCATATGTATACTGTAGAAAACCTTCTTTCCATACAGTTGCAGAACGTTTAAGCTTGTTTTGTAATAGTTTCTACTTTATTAATATATATAAATATGAAACATTTTCGTTATAAAGTATCCCGCAGAGAGTGTACACGTGATAGGTTTGATATAACATGTTGAACTGTATGCGTATTTTGCATGTTTCTTTATTAGGAAAAGGTACGCATAATTTGTACAATGTATCATTAAGAAAGGGTACACGTGGTTTGTATTCGTTGAGTTATCCTGTAGAAAGTGAAGGAGGTTTTGTATATAGCATATCCTGTGAAACATTTTTGCGAATAATTTTTTTGTAAAATATTTTAAAGAACGAAATTCATGTGTGTTTGCAAAAAATTGATTTAATTCACATACTTGTCTGTTGGCATACTTGTTTGAATGAAATTAATCATACCTGTATATTTTGTACAAATGTAGCCTTCTACAAGCAAATTGAAGGAACTAATATTAAACATACATATAATGTTACCATAATTAAAATGATATAGTGCATTTGTAAAATATGCTAGTTGTGAATATTGTATAGTTTGATTATGATTCATATGTTTTGTAAAAAGGTATATCCTAATGGGCTATTTACCTAATGATTTTTTGCTAATAATATCTTTTTTTTATAATTTCTCCTATATAATGCTTTCGGGAGAAATTGTACACTTGTTCTGAATAATTTAGCAGATTGGAAGTGTACGCGTGTTTTGTATAATATCTCCTTAGAATGTATTCGAGGGAAAGTTTACTCTTGTTTTGAATAATTGTTCATCTTGAAAGTGAATGCGTGTTTTGTATTCTCCTATAGAATGCATTCGGGAGAAAGTTAACACTTGTTTTGAATACTTTATATCGAAAGTGTACGCGTGTGTTGGGTACTATCTCTTATATGATGTATCCAGGAAAACGTTTACTTTTGTTTTGAATAGTTTATTATATTGAAAGTTACACGTGTTTTGTATAATATCTGCTATAAGATGTATCCAGGAAAATGTATCTTGTTTTGAATAATTTATCATATTGAAATGTACATGTGTTTTGTATAATATCTCCAACAGAATGTATTCGTTATACAACGAAGATTTATAAAAAATATAAATCTCCTATTTCTTATAAAGTGGGGAGAAATAGGAGTATTAGATGTTTAGGACAGAGCTACATCGTTGATGCCGTGTTTATATTTCAATGCTTTATGCATATATATACACACACATATACACACACTTATATACACATAAAAATAAATATAGTGCTTTTTTTATATCGTTTATCTCAGTCGCCCTTCAATTTCCCTTAGGTATTTATGTTTTCCCATTTTGTGTTATGTTGTTCAATTTTGTCTTTAAATATTGCAATATTCTTTGTGTTTGCTTATAGCAAATGTTACTGTTTTAAGATCCATATTTACATCCAAACGCTTACCCTGGAGAAATCTTTGCAAACTCGTCCAGAATTGTTGAATAATTTGGAATGAATGTATAAGAGATTCAACCTGCATTCCACAAAAATCACACAGACTTGAGCTAACAAGTTTGCATTTATACAATAACCTATTTCGCGGTATGATTATCATGATACGTAGTTTTGTGCCTATTGTACTTTTGAATGGTGAAATATAAATATTTGTCCAATTTAAATCTTTTAGTGTTTCTTTCCACTTTGCTTGCGGTTTTACAAATTTGTCATGTGTCTCTTTTTCTATCAATAACCTATTTAGGAGTTTATTTGGTGCTTTATCAAGACATCTGTACTATTTGTTACATTTATTTGTTCTTTTTGGAGTAGTGTTTTTCATTCTATTGGAATGCTTTTAATTAATGAATGGTATTGTAGAAAATCACTGTTTTTAACATCGAATAATTCTTTAAACCCTGTAAATGTAAAAAACTTCTTACACGATAATCGTATATTTGTTCAATATATTTCAAGTCTGAATCGTCCCAGATTTTAATATAACTGACTATTTTTATTGTGTTTTAATAACGAGTTTTCCAGATTATTTGCTTGGAATAGATTTTATATCGTTCTTATAATTTGTATTTACGTCTTTACAATTAAGATTGCATTCGAAAATTGCGCTTCCACCTATTTAGTTATTTTGTATAGTGACATTTCCCTGATCCGTTATAGTTTGGGTCTAATTTCGCTTAATCCAGCTACATTTTAAGGATTTTATACACTCACGATCATTCCATTGTATATTTTAACATTAACTTGACAAAGCACGGCCATGGACCCGGCTATTTTAAACTTCATAATAGTGTACTTTTAAATGATGAATATCAAATAAATATTCGAAATGCTGCAAAGGAAATATCAGATATAAATAAGAAAGCAAATCATAATACATTGTAGGAATTAATAAGGGTGCCATAAGGAATGAAACAATTAAATAGTATTCCAATAAAAGAAAAGGGAAATAAATGAACAAAGCATAGTCACTAGAGAAATAGATTCATTAAAATTTGAATTAGCAATCGACCCTAACAATGACCAATTAAATGAAAAACTAAAAGTAAATAAAGAACAAATAGCATAAATAATTGAAATAAAATAAACGGATTAAATTTGAGAGCAAAAGCACGGTATATCGAAGGGCAGAACAATACTAAATGTTTCTCAAATTTAGAAAGGAAAAGATCTGAGAAAAACTATTACAATATTAGCAAAAAAATGAAATTAGACATCATAAAGATATAATTGAAGAAATAAAATCATATTGCGAACAACTGAACAAAAAGGTTAACTTAATTGGCTCTAACCACGATTACCATTTCCTTATGCACATGTTCCGGAACTAAACGAGGAACAAAAAGCACAGTCTCGAAGGAAAATTAAATCAATAAGAATGTAATATGGCGCTTAAAACATGAAAAACAATAAAGTCCTTGTTCAGGTGGTATCACCACTGAATTCTATAAAACATTCTGGAATGATTTAAAACAATTTTACTTAAACTTGATTAATTATTCATATGATCAAGGCGATTTAACCAAGCTACAAAAACAAGGTATAATAATGCTTTACAAAAACGAGATAAAGAACGAGCATCACTAAATAATTGAAGACCTATAACTTTACTAAATATTGATTGCAAAATCGCAACAAAAACAATCGCAAATAGAATTAAAATTGTTATTCCACACAATCATTATTAACGCATTTACATTTTGTAACATTATTTACTATATTCGAGGATATTAAAAAGTAGTCAAGTCTTCTAAAAATTGGAGGTTTGCGCACTACATGTTTAGTGATTGACCCCTCTACAGTCAGTCATCACTTGTTCGATGACTGGACTACCTCTTGGGACTCTATGATTGTACCTACTGAAACCCCGACTAGGGGAGGTGGGTGCATGAGCTTTCGTCCCTCGGGTTTTCTGGTCGTACCCTAGATTGATTTTCTCTTTAGCTGCAACTACTATGGTTATTCAGTACGATTCTGGATACATCCTGAGATGTTTATTATTTTGTATGTGTACTTTAGTTAGTTTCTCAGGATGTGGACTTTATTGTTAGAGAATTCCTTTTTATGGGGTGTAGTTTTGTTTACACTGTTTTGTCTATTTGGGCGTTGAAGACAGTATAATAGCGAGGATTGTGCGCATATAAAATCGATCAAGCAAGTAGGCCTTATTGCCTACTGACCGTTACAAGTCGGTAACCCTGTCTTCACCTACCTTTCTGTTGTTTTCTGTCTCTTTCATTGTATTTTCAAGCCCTTGTTTTCAGTACAGAGTGGACCTACAATGCCATTGCGCTCGGACGTTGTGGTTTCTATAGGACCCTATATCTCATTTTTATGGTTAGAATGCAATGTAAGATGTTGAGATTCTATAGTCGCCATATATCTTTTATATCATAATTTTCAATTATCGAAATTATCTTTTCTCTGGTCTTTTTATTTCCATGCACTGTGCCATTTTCTTTTTATCTTTTTCAATGTCAATTACCGTATTAAAATCTCCCCCTATGATAATTGTTTTGTCGTCGTGCTCAGTAACAAAATTCTCTATTTTCGTGAAAAAGTGAATATCGGCGTAACCGTTACATAAACTTCGTAAAACCTTTGCAAAATTTTATTATCGTAACCCTGATCTTCTCTCCAAATATAAATGTAATTTAAGGACTTTTCTGCGACAAGGACTATAACAACCTCTATGGTGATGTGATTTATAAACTTCGTAAAGATTCATGGTCATGATCACTTTCATACTATCTTTGTTAAACTTGTTAAAAAGTTTATCAAAAGAGGTTATGACCCTATCATTTTGCAACGTACTGAATGCTTGGTGGTGGACCCTTTTACAGTTCGCCACTATGACCTCTTTAATTGTACGATGACCGGACAGGCTGTGGACCCTATGATGACGCCTACCTAAAGCCCATTTTGATGTTTTTCCATGTTCTTTTTTGTCTTGCCCTTAATGGTGTATTCTCTTACTGCTCTGGCTTCTGCCAAGTCACTGAGTACCTTCATTGTGGCTTTCTAGGCTATTGTTTTTTTGTATTATATTTACACGAGCATATTTGTGTTTTACTTATATTGCCTATTGATGCTGCCTTGTTGGTTAGAGTTTAGATCATGGCGGGGATTTCTTTATTTACACTGTCCTGTATTAATGGGATGACAGTAAGGTAAGTGTGAGGTTTGGTGCACCCTACAACCGGTTTAAACCCACAGTGGCCTACTTTGCCACTGACCGTTTCAATCGGTAGCCCTATTGTCAACCCTTTTGTGTTTGTGATGTCCTTTGCATTTATTATTGCTTTTGCCTTCTTGTTTGTCTGTTTGCGTGTTGGTTTCTGTGTTTTGTGGTTTACTGTCCTCCTTGAATGCTACTTTCCCTGTCCAATCTTTTTATATTTCTTTCCCATCCCAAGTAAACAAATCAGTTGATACTGTTTGCCAGGGATATTCTGATATATCATGCTGTATGAGTGGTTCTTTGGAATTTGAATTCCATCTCTCCAAAAAGATGGGAAATTTTGAATCTATATCGGTTATTACCGGGACAAAACATCAAATTACGGGCTCTTCTGAGACACTTTTCAGTTCCCATGTGTCCAGAATGTACAGTTTCTAACATGTTTGACCTGAGAACCTGGGGTATAACAGTTGTCTCACCCTTCAGTATCAAACCGTCAGCATATGACAGTACATCACGGTAATTCCAAAATGCTGCTAATGATGAAGGGCATTTAGATTTAGTGTCAGACCACCCTTGCTGTAGTGTCTGATCAATCTACGATCTAGTTGTTAAATAACAGCTGATCCCTTATACATAAATAATGATTACTCCCTATGCGAGGTTACGCATGCGTAGTTGTTGTTGTTTTATTCTATATCTGGTTATTAAGGAATGGCAGTGTAAACCTTTACTGTTGTGGTTTAATCCGTTTAATCCTGTGTATAAACACCATATTTGGCGACGAGGATGGACGTCAAGGCTTTGCCGACGTTTGATTGTGCTG